>VHZZ01009131.1:5783-16122 GCA_009801015.1 Silene noctiflora
ATTAATTCTTAAACTCACGTTATTAACAAAACCCAACTTAATCGGCCCGCACCAATAACTTACTCGATCGAGTAAGGAGGTTACTCGATCGAGTGACACTTACTCGATCGAGTCCCCTATCTACTCGATCGAGTACCACACTCCCAGACTTTGATCTAAATAGACACAGACTTACTCGACAGAGTAAGTCCTACTCGGTCGAGTCACCAAAGGCAGGGAAAACCGTAGTATTACAGAAAAATTAGCCAAACACTTCAATCCGGATTTCAATGCCGCAAAACCTACAAACCGGTGAAAGGGGGCACTCTCCTTGATATGAACACCTTGATCTAAAAATTTCATTGGGTTAGTCATGACAATGTATCCTGAAAAACCTTTTGGCTCATCAAAGATGCAATGCCATTAACTTTGCCTAGCAAAATGTTCCCTTTCAATGTGAAGTGAGGCAATTATCTTCTTCCTATTTCCCCTCAAGCAAAATCCATCTTGAGAAATCAACAAAGAGAGACCCAAGAAGGCTCATCCACACGTGTTACTCCACCATACCCCTTAGCTTATCAAGAGTTCACTTGCAACGATCCTAGCATCGTTGAAGAAAATGATTATGCAACCCAATTATTAAAGCATCTCCATAGGGAGGCATATAAGGATAGAGTCAACGCCTACTACGCCCAATATCCACCCCTCCTACACATGGCTAGGCAAGGACTCATTGACCATAATTATGCTTTGCCGGATTGGGTGGACAAGAGGGTCCTCTTTCCTAATGCTTCCCAAGATGAGGGGGCCGAGAGTTCAAGTAGAGGGAATGGTGAAGAAGATGATTTTGAGGATAATGGTGATGGTTCCAATGATGATGACATGGAGGATGATAGAAGTGGTGATGAAAGTGATGAAAGTGTTGATGAAAGTGGTAGCTCAAGCTCTAATGAAGGGAGTCAAGGTGAAAGCACCGAAGGGTGAGTGAACGTCAAAGAAGAAGGCCTAGCGGAGGAATAACATGTTCATTGTGAGTCTCCTACCCCTCCCTTACCTTATATTTTCGCTCTTTTTCAAAATCTTAATCATTGTATGTTTGTAGTATATTCTAACATAATTCATGTAGTGTCATTTCGGACTCTTCGTGGCTATGAGTTTCGAGTATAGCACCTTCAAAGAATCCCACCTTGGTACCATTGAGGTGTTTATAAATATTTTTGCTCCCGCCACGAAGAATCCAAAATGACGAACCTTTTCATGAATTGCATTGCATGTCTCATGGTCAAATCTACCCCATATTTTTGCACTAGAAATAGTGTTTCGTTTGGTTTGGGGACGACTTGATCATTGGCCTCCCGAGTCAATCTAAATTGGCTCTCCGACCAATTGATAGCATGCATCATGTAGAATAGTTTATCTTAGTTTGCATCATTTGTACATACTTATCATATAGGTTTGTATGGTTAGAGCATTCATTCATGCACTCTTGCATTAACATTTTGCATTTCCTTTTCTCACTTTTGTACATTGAAGACAATGTCCGTAATAAGTGTGGGGATGGGAACATTATTCCAAAAACTCATAAAAATCCGAAAAACTTGAAAAAAAAAACTTAAACATGTTCTTTACTTTTTCATGTAGATAAAATCCTTAAAAATTGAAAAACTTTCAAAAACACCAAAAACATGCATTTTTCTTTGTAGTGTATAGCTTTAGTGTTGTATATACTTGTGTTTGTTACTCTTTTCACATAGGGACTACACCACATTCGAGACATCCTTAAGGGACGCATGAAGAGTCGTGTGGTATGATCGTTTCATTCTCTTATCCCTATTTTCTATGTTAATGACAATGTGGTGCATTTTTGTTGTTGCGGCTTGTCTACTATGTGATGATATGGGTTGCATTTAGATTATTCGTCATATTATTTGTTAGGGTATGTGCATTAGACTTGTATATCTGTAGTTGCATCATGGCATATAGCATGAATTTAGGAAAAACTTTATGAAAATGCCTAAATGAGAAGCTTGACAAGTGTATATAAGGCCCTTGTAGATATTTTTTCTCCTTGAGACTTTGTTTGCTAGAATACATATAAGACACCCTAGTTTGTGTCCTACTAGTATCTTTTGTCCCATAAGCCAAGGCCTAGTCAAGGGTTTGCATGTGAATCAACATGTCCTACCCTATGATGTGATATGGACCCGATAAACTTGTCTAGGTGACCTTGATTGACTTTGTGGTTTGGCATCCAAAAATATTTCTTTACAAATTTTGTTGTGGATAATGCCCAAAGTAAACCTCAAATGTTTTGTAAAGTGAAATTTCAATGTCAATTGATTTGATGGAGGTGTACCACTTTGATGTGCTTTGGTGTGGGGATCCATTGAATTGGGCCCTCATTCGGTTGTGAACTCAACCATCCAAAGACAGAGTGACTATCACCCCGAAAAAACTATTTGTCTAGAGGTTAACCGGTTGCCTAATAAGCGATTGGCAAAAGCAAAGGACAAACCCCATCTAAAATTTTGAAAGTAAATGTGAATAAGGTCGAATTTCAAATGCCAATCAAATCCACTTTGTGTTAAAGAATTGAGCAATGCATCCCCCAAAAACTTTTGTTATGCCACCTTATCGAGCTTGGGACGACCCTTGGCCTTTACACCTGTAGATAAACCGAGACTTACCATGTCACGTGCCACTAACATCATAGGGATCATCATTCCATCTCATCCGATCGCCCTTGACAAATGCATTTAGCGATTAAAGGACAAAAGTAACCTAGTTTGACACCATTTGGAGGCTTGTATGTATCCTCTTAGACTTAGTAACTTGGAGAAAATAGTATCTTCGATGGAATGTGTACCCTTGTATTGCTTCTCATTTAGATGATTTCCGCCACTTAGATGAGGAAAGTGGCTATTCTTTTTGTAGGTGCATCCTTTGTTTTAATTTTGTGCTTCATGTAGGATGCATCGCCATTTTGGCAAGCCCCACATTGTCTTGCAAGAAGGCACCGTACCTCATGGATGCCTTGTTGTGAGTTGAAGGGGCGGAGTAAGACCGCTAATTGTCTCACATAGGCTAGCTTATTAGTTAGTTTAAATAAGGGTCTTAGTTTGATCACCTCTTTACTCGGGACGAGCAAAGGTTCGGTTTGGGGATATTTGATGTGACTTGTTTACATGCACATTTAGTCCCCTAACTAGCCTTGTTCCACACGCTTTTATGCATGTATTAGAGTCGTTTCTTATCTTTAGTTGCCTATTTGATGTTCTATGAGGATTTGGTGCTTTTGGTAGGAGAAGAGTGCCAACCTTGGATTCATGAGCATTTCGGGAGCTAAATGGAGTGCACTTAACAACCAAGCAAAGAAGAGGGGCCAAAGCTAAAGACCGTAGTAGTTATGTGAAGTATTTGAGAAATGATGAGGAACTCCCACGGGGCCTGAGGAGCTCCCACGAGCCTTAGGGCAGCCAGGCAAAAGGAGCCAAACGGAAGGAGAACTCGCACGAGTCCTCCCTGACTCGTGCGAGTCTGAAGTCAGCTTGTACGAGTCCTCCCTGACTCACACGAGTCCCCCTGCAGAAGGCTTTCTTCGACCATATTGAGGACTCCCACGAGTTTTACAAGTTCTTGCTCCTCCTTAGACTAATTTAAGGGGCCTAATTGTCATTTAAGCCCTTAGTTTACCCTAATGTTGTACTTAGTATAAAAAGCTTATGTAATTAAGTAGGGGGGGGAGGATTAACAACCCATCTCTTAGCTTAGATTATTTTAATTACTCTTTAATCCTTTCTTTGTTATTCAAGCAATTCAAGATCTAGTTTGTAATTGAAGAATTCTTGGGTTTAGATTGAGGAATAGACAACTTCTCATCACTAATAAAAGCTTTCTTCTACTGTTCTTTCATTCCTTTGTTCACTTTAAGTTGGTATAATTCCTTTTACTCTTTACTTAATCATTTACCTTGTTATTTAATTTATCATCATCATCATGTTTATGTTTGCTAAGATGTTTGACACCCTCTTTGTCATGACTATCAATTTGATGTGTAAGTAGTCTTCTAGCTGGGGTTACTGGGGGATTAGAGGAGTAATCATGGGGTAGATCTTTACATAATGAGTTCATATGAATGATTGATTGTTATGTTCTTCAACTTATGCACATGTTATGTTTGATTAAATGATTGATTGACAACCTAGCATGATTCTCTATCTCTTAATGAAACTTGTAAGACATAAACCAACTCGAGTTTTGTTAGACCATGCATTTGTTGAATGGGTAGAACAAAGTCGTTGTAGAAGTCGTAAGCTATAAACCAACTCGACTCTGAGACCTAGATCTTCCTAGGGGTTGTAAGATATAAACGAACTCGGTCCTAGCATAACTCAATCATTTACCGGATTCATCACTAAGATCGCACCATGTTTTCCCTATGAACCCATGAAACCTTAGTGCCTTTAATCAATTGTTTACATCTCCACTTTTTGCATGCTTTGTTATTCCCTTCATTTACATTTTCGTTATATTAGCATAGCCTTCATCTCAACCCAAATTTGTGACACTGAGACGTGACTAGTTTGCAATTGATCATAGTTTGGCAACCCGTCCTTTGGGATCGACCTCTACTTGCTACTTGCTAGTTAGTTAGAGTTATAAGTATTGTTTGGTAGGCGTAACGACCTAGCCTCGCACCACCTATTCTACCATGACCTTGTCCAAATAACTAGACTCATACCCTTGCATTTACCATTTGATCACCCCATATGATTTCATGACACCCTAGTGTTTTCTCCATATTGTTTACACTCCTCTTTTACATACTTACTTTAATTTTCATTTGTTTACATTTGTTGTTAGTAGTTGTAGTTGTCTCATTCATCTTACCAACCAATCAATTGTGACACCCTTGATACTATTATAAAAACCTTCATTAAGACAAATCATAGATTATCCATCCTTTGGATTCAACCTTTACATATATAGTTGTTTGTTGAGTAATAAATATTGTTTGATGGCCTTTGACGACGAGGTTACGCACATCAGAGAGCTAATCCGACTTGACCTAGGTGGGACCGTGAGATCAAGAGCTTCGACCCTAATCTGACTACAACCTTGACCAATTCTAGACTCATGCATGTAGATTTCGTTTTGATTACCCTTATGATCCCATGACACCCTAGTGCTTTCTCTATATTGTTTACACGACTAACTTTAATACTTGCTTTAATTCTCATTAGTATATATTTTATTGTTGTTTCTTGTAGTAGTCTTACAACACAAACACAAACTCATTTTTTATGACACAAGACACCGCTACTAATACTAGTAACATTTCAATAAACCGTCCTTTGAGTTCGACCTCTAATTACATGTTATGCTTGTTTGTTGAGTATAAATGATTGTTTTATTTTGGATTAGACAACGACCTAGTGAATCCATAACACACACCCCAAGAACCGAATCAATTACTGTACTTTTTTCAAATAAGTGAACCTTGATGCGGAATGTAACATCATGGTGAAAGATAGTAAGTTTTTCAAAAAAAACTCCAGGGGACTATTCAATTAGTGAAGACATGGGGAATGCCGAAAAAATTAGAAACCACTTCCTTATTTTATTGATTGGATCTAGGTTATGTGCTGAGCATATTAGATTGAAGAGGTTTGATATCTATCTTCTTCCTCTAACCATTCTCTCCCACCTTCTCCCTTTACCCTCTCACAATCGGTTAAATTAATATATATCTTACTGGTCGGATGACAAGTGGATGAGGCAAAATATATAATATATTTTAACGGGTTATAAGAGGAGAAGGTAGAAAAAAGAAGGTAGGTAACAATTCTCTATATCAAAATGTGATGCTTCTTGGAAATTTTCAAGCTTGAATGGATTTTTATCAATGACAAAGGTTCTATCATACACTTTGCCTCTTCAAAGTTATGGGCTAAATCGCTTCTCCCAGTAGAGCCGACTGCTCTAAAGGGTGACATTTCACAAGCCCTTTTCACTTACAACATATTGACGCAACTACGGATTGTCAAATAATGGATTGTCTGAACTTAGCACTTCATATTAATGGCAACGGAGATATGGACCACGAAGCGAACTAGAACAACATCTTTGCTATCAATAAACTTTATTTATCATGTCATTTCTTTCCTATTAGTCATTGTCCTAGGAAACATAATAGTATTGCTCATAACATAGCAAAGCAAGCTATGTAATTAACAATGTTTTTTCACTGTAAACAAAAAAAGATTGGAATAAATTTAGTCAAACAATTATGTTTATGTTTTTAAAAATTTAAAATATTTGTGCAATATTACCAAGAGATGAGATAGAAATGACGAGTGTTAGAATCGGAATTTATATCATAATTTGAGCGATATTATTAGAATTCGAGCAATTAAAAGCAACTCCAAAAACAACCTATATGGAATATCAATTGAAAAAAAGATAAGTATACAAGAAAACTGGAACTTCTGGTCAAACATCTGAAAGAAACCACCTCAATCTGGAATCACCTCCATGAGCAGTAGCACGGTCTAGAATGCAAAAAGAGAAGAGAAGGGGCGGACACTCGCGTACCAAATATGGAGATCCGAGGTCTATATTTATAGCAAAATAGGTGAAGAAATGGAGAACAACACGTCTCTGCAAAAAAACTAGACCTCTTAGAAAGCGTGCAATAGGTGTCACGACTTCTCTAAGAGGCATAGTAGACACTGCGTTCTCTCTTAGGGAGGCTACTTCTGAGACAGGAAACGCGTGATGAGGATTCTTAGAAAAGGATAAAGTTTAATTACTTTATTTAGAGAGTATGAGTATGTGTGTTGAACTCTAATTATGATAAAATATCTTGTAACTGTTTCCAGAATATTCCGACTCGGAACGATGGGATTTGAAAATGAAGACGGTTTCTGGCTTGTCCGAACTGACTCTACTTAATGTCAAAACGACTGTATTGGTCTGTAGATGACGACTAAGGGGTAGACACAAATGTTTGAGTTACTATTTATTTACCAATTTATGAAAAATCATAAAATCACGACATAGGCTAAACATGTCACCCGATCATCATCGGGTAGTTGTGAGAGGTATATACGCAGGTGTCTACAAGAATAGGGATAAAAGATACTAAAATACTACTTATCAAATATCTTCACGCTTAAATCTTACTCATTCGAGTAAGTTCATTAGACTAAATTAAAGACCCTTAATGGAAAAATTAAGCAAATAGAAAAATGCTTAAAATCCGTATCAGGTTTAGCTAAACCCATAGCCTTTCAACTCACAATTTGACACTCATGAGATAGAGTGACCTCTTGTAAGACAAGTGTCGTCTTGTTTCAAAATTACGATATAATCATTTATTAGGCACGAAAATAATAAAATTGGTCACTTCTAATCAAAAGACGTCACCTCCCTCATCAAGGCAACCAAACAAGTTCTCATTCAAAAATCACAATTCAAAAATCCAACTTAAGCATAAAGGATGACAACCGAACACTCAAAAACTCATCTCTTGTGTATCTTCTAACCTTGGTTAAGGACTTGTCAAGGAGTAAAGTGATGATAAAGGGAGATCTCCCATGAAATTAGTAGCACATAGACACAAACAACTCTCGTCTTCTTAACAATAATAAAGTTCAAGGGTTGTCCCTTAGCCTAACAAAATGGCAAGATAAAATAGTTTTTGGAATGAATGCTCAAGACAATATATGTGTGTGTGTGTGTATGTGTGTGTGTATAAGTGGATCAATAACTAAATTCATCAATTTGGACACTTTTAAAAGCTCACACTCAACATTCAACATTTGTGACAGGGCTTGTCCCATGCGCGCTAATGTCCTTTTCCCTTTCGCTAATCACTTATTAGGGAACCGGTTAAACTCAAACAAGAGTGATTCGGGGATGGTTGTTATTCTTTAACCTTTGGTCATGATTGAATTCACGATCATTACGGGGGCTCAAATCAATGGATCCCCCCAAAAGGCATCGAAGTGTTAGTCCTCCTCTAGAATTCCAATTAACACATTACATTTCCACATTTCAAAACGATTTGAAACTTTTTAATACAATTAAAACATCCACAACATAAAATCTTTTGAAATTAGTCATTCAAACTTATTAATGACAATTGTATTTTTGGTTGCCAAACTACCAAATCAAACAAGGTCACCAAGACAAGTTAATCAAGTCCATATCACATCACGAGAGGTGGACAAAACGGAGGTAGATAACTCACTCCTCAAACGCCCCATGACATATAATCGCACTATACATAATGCTAATTTGTTGATTCAAGTGTTTAAAAAGCTCTCTTCATAAAATCTGAAAAGTAAAAGAATAACTAAATCAAGGAGAGCAAGCAAAATTATAAAAAGGAATTTAAATGTTTTTGAGATTCTTGAATTTTTTTTTTTCAATTTTTAGGTATTTTAATTTTTCAAAAAAAAAAAAAAAAAAAAAAAAAAAAAAAAAAAAAAAAAAAAAAAAAAACTAAATACAACACAATACATAACCACAAACAAACTAAGATAACAAAGCACCACCAAACGGTATCAACACTCCAATTTCACAACAAAAATCCGAAAGAGATCTACACCACCATCAACAAACAATTCTCAAACCAACAATGATAATAACAAAATCCTTCCTCACACTTAAATTGATCATTGTCCCTAATGTCCAAGAACTAGGGAGGGCAAAAAGAGACGGTGGATAAAAGATATTACCGTTTCAAACTCAATCTTTGATTATTCCACTAAGTGAAGAAATCTTCGAATCTTCTACTTCTACCCATCACCTTCTTGTCGGTTCTTGGATCACAAGGTGGTACCCACACACAAGAAACTAAACAAAGCAAAGCATAAATATGTAGAAAGAGACTTATGTTGTCTTCCAAGAAGCGTGAAATTAGGCTTGGTTTCGCCGAACCACCAGACAATTCATTCACATTAAACATCAAATGCATTCAAGGTCCTTAAAAGATGGTTAAATATTTTGGCATAACCTATGTTGGATCATATAATCATATATGCTTATGTTTTGATGATGACAAGTATGTACTATAATTTGTATATACATTTTGCTCTTAATTGTTTGTTCAGTCCTTATAGCTTGGATCTCTTACAATTTAGCAATGATGATTTGTGATCAAGTGAAGTCAAGCTAACCTCATGATCAAGAATACCATCAAGATTAAAGTCTTCTTCAAATCGTCGTTAATGATCAAGTAAAGTTCAAGAGGAGCTTATATATAAAGATGAATCCTACACTGAAGATCTCTAGGAAGATTAGATAACATAGGTCATCATCTCGTAATGGTAACTAAAGAAGTGATTTTTGGTGAGTAGAGTTATAGTTTTTTTAGCTATAACATTACATACACCAAGACTCAAATTTATAGGTGTTTTAACTATAACTTTGAGGTGCATTTTGTTAAATTCACACGACTTGTTCTTTTCCAAAATGTTTTGAAAAATATTTTTCAAATCTTATCTTTAGTCCCTTTTGAATGGAAAAACGTGTTTATAATAGATTGAGGTATGAACTTAAGTTTGGTTGTGAATAGTTGGTTATCCATAGAATTAGTTAACCCGTGCAACAACTTATGAGTTATTTCTTGGTGGTTAATTAGGGTTTCTAGCTATTCATATCCAAAACCTTAATTTGTCTAACATAATAACTTTGCTAGGGTTTCACACGAAAATCAATGGGCTTATGAGTCGTCGTCTATGCGTGTGATATATACAATAGAATAAGATAAATTTATCAAGAATATTATTAAGGATATTTTCATATCTTTAAGATCATCTAAAATTATCTTATATCTTTGCTAAGATATTGTTAGATTATATGATAAGATTTTTACCTTACATCTTTAGTGAATCTTATCTTATCTAGGGTTTTAAGGTAAAAATATCAAATAAATATTTGTTAGAGATATTGTATCTATTTATATTTATTTTATATATTTTACTAAGATTGCCTAAATAAAATAATGGAGATTATATTTGATTCATTATTTTATCTTTAACACGGTATTTAGGGTTTCGTTGGAAACCTAGATCGTGTTATCTACTATAAATACAAGGCACAATTTATCATTTCAACTCGGACTTTTTGAGCTTTTTTTTTCTCGTGCAAAGTTTTATTTTCAAAAACTATTTTGCAAACTTTTTAATTTTCAAAAGTCGTGTGATATTTACAATTGCAATTATTTCTAAGTATCATTATAAGATCTTACTGCTTCTAATTGTTTCTTACACGTTTAATTTTGTGAACATCGAAAGAACAATCAAACACTTTCTTATTTGCGTAAGATAGTCGAGTATTAACGTACTCAAGT
>VHZZ01009133.1:1942-17654 GCA_009801015.1 Silene noctiflora
ATCCGAAATTTCATATGTAAGTGAAAGTTTCTTCTTTATGTTTTATTTAGTTATGCATGCATCAAGATCTAAATAATTAATATGTTAATTATAAAATCAGTTAGTTTGCATCCAGTATGTGAATCCCTTCAAGCCAACCTCTCATCATTTCCCGCTCGCTCATAGACTTTCTTAACATCAGTAATGATCCCAAAAGTCAACCTCTCCAGAATCTTCACTGACAAACCCTTCTCAAACTGAATGGCCATACTCAGCTTGTTTATATCCAGATCATCTACACAGCGAGCCAACTCATTAAACTTACGGTGATACTTTGCCACTGTCATCCCCTTAATCATGCGGAATGAGTCGAACTCCGCTCTCATCTTGTTCCTAATGTGCTCAGGAACAAATTAATGTCTCACAACCTTCTTAAACTCGGCCAAGGAACAGCTGGTTCCCCTACACCCTTATAGTACTCCCGAGCGTAATCTTTCTCTTGGTTCCACCACATAGCAGCCTTATCTCAGAGGTAGAACGCAACTTGCTCTACCTTCATCTCTTCCGGACAGTTGACAACCTCCAGAACACTCTCCATCTCCATATGCCAGTTGTCTAGCAGATTTGGCGCCCCTGTTCCCTCATATACCTTAGGGTTGAAGCRAGAGATAGTGGTGCTCATTTTGGTAGSATCCACCACCTTCTCTTTGKCCTGMCCTATCGTTCKGAGAGCCTYAGTGAGCACCTCCTGCTGTTCGATCATCCTGGCTACCTCGTCGATAGTCATCTCAGAAGCTTTTATGTAAGCGACAGATTTCTTAGGAGGCATCGTTACAATACAAGAAAACAATCGTAAGCACATAGCCTATGTCTCAAATAACATAAACAACCTCCCAGCAACACACTCGGTCGAGTACCTAGAGGCACTTGGTCTAGTACACTCAACTCGATCGAGTCTCTTCCACTCGGTCGAGTGTCTCACACACTCGCTCGAGTGCGAAAGTGGCAGGGATTCTGCCTCGAAACATCAAAAATCCCACTCGGTCGAGTTCCAGGAACTCGGTCGAGTGCCACACACTCGGTCGAGTCTCATCCACTTAGTCGAGTCATGCCATACTAAAACTATCCCGCATTCTTTTATACATAAAACCATATAAGGCACATAATCCTATCATGTTACTATTCAGGTCAAAACGCAATAGTATATCATCTCATGCCAACATATTCTCATTTCCATATCACCATACACCTTCAACATACATTAATCATGTGATCATTCATAGAAACACTTAGCATACATCGTCCCTTGACACTCCCGTGACCGACTCAAAGTTGTAAAGGCAAATTGCGGTTTCGGGACGTCTCCCAAACCTTTGCGGTAGCCCTAAACAACTTATTCCCGAGTTCATTTTATTTAGACACCCTATGTTCATTTGTTCATGGGCTTTAGGTTCCAAAATCGTTGCTCTGATACCACTTTGTAACATCCCTATACTCCGAGGCACCTTACCAAGCACTACCTCCGAATATAAGGATGTTACCATCTAGGTTTCCCGAGACTGTGAACATCATAGAAACCATAATGAAACATTAAAAGTAAATATAATTTAAAGTTATTAAAAAATTCTCCATAAAGCGGAGTACAAATCCAAACCAAAACAAAGTGATAACTAAACAAGGTCTGCATAAGCTAAAGACAAAACTCGTGAAGACTCTACCCTGCTAACCCCGCCGCATAGTCAACAGTCATCATCGTCAATACCTACTAAACCAACTGTTCACCATCCCCGAATGGATCATCACAGTTTTGAAAACAATAACGGGGTCAGTCAACTGAACAACCATATAAAGTAAACAATGTAAACATATCAAACAACCACCACACCGTCAGCACCACCATCAACACACCACACATCAAGTAATCGACTACACACCGAAGTGTGTAACCCTGCCAGTGGAGGACCGCAACCACATCACCAAACCACCCACAATAACCCAAGTCCCTTAATGTGCACATCCCTCCTGCGCTCAGAGAACGCATGAGGCGAACAATGGGGGTGAGACCACCTCTTACAATGGCTCACAACATCACAATATCAATCATATCTTAATCACACCCAACACCAACATCCACCACCAACATCGCCATCACAACATCGTCATAATCATATATATAATCATATCACAGTACACAATACAAGATCGTCACATTATACAATATACAGTTCTACAATCAACTGAGTAGGGAAACCCTACCTCAACAAGCAAATCCGGAAACAAGCAATAGATCAGAATGCTTCCTCTACGAAGTCTCCTCCTATATCGAATCAATTAAGACAAATAAGGCACAAATCTCCAAAAACCCCCAAATCAGAAATTAGGGTTACATACGATAGGCCGAAAGACTCAATTAAAGACTTACCCTGACAATTACGGTATTAAGATGCGTGAAAACCCCAACAAATGACAAGGATGCGCCACGGATTGAAGGATTAGAAGGAGGAGCAGTTATCGATGTTTTGATTTTTGTTTTAAAAGTGAATAAACAATTTACTACTTCTCGTTCTAATATATATACATTCCGCCAAAAAGCCGACACGAACCGGACACTCGGTCGAGTACACGACACACGACACTCGACGGAGTAAGCGAGTGCAAGACACTCGACCGAGTACACGCCACTCGACCGAGTGCTCCGCACTCGTCTGAGTCCCTAAATCCCAGAACACTGACAGACCAACTCACATGGGCACTCGGTCGGGTACCCTGTACTTTGCTGAGTGTCCCAATGCCAAAAATCACGAGTATTACACCAAAGCACTAGAAAAGGATAGCTCATACTTACTTAGGTGAAATGAATGATGAGCAAGGTGAGAAATTCCCTAAACCGAGCTTCAATACATTAGGGAGGTATTTAGGATGGTTTTATAGAGAAGGGAGAGGGTTTAAAGTGATAAGGAGAAAGGAAGAAATGATTTAGGGTTAGGTGGGACAAGATTCACGAGATTATGTTTATCAGGTATTGACTTTACAGCTACACTCGGTCGAGTGCTGAGTTCACTCGGCTGAGTGCCCTCCACTTGGTCAAGTACCACCGTACTCGGACGACTGCCACTCACTTGGTCGAGTACTTGCTATACTCGGCCGAGTGTCAGCCACACGGTCCACTGCAGTTTCACTTGGTCTAGTCTAGGTCCTATATGGTCCTAACCACCATTCCATCCACCAATTAATTTACACAAAAGATAGAAGTAGAATGCCTAAGATGATCTTGATGCCAATCCCGATAAGCAGGTTTGGGTGGAACTTTATCTTTGAAGGACCAATTTTTGGATCAAAAAACAAATTTCGAACTCCTAACATTTCATTTTTTTAACTTCATAATTCATGATTCTAAATTAAAACTTTTACCCTTTAAGTTTTAAAGCACCTTGTGACATTATTTTAATCGGCCAATAAATTTAGTTTGACAACTAGTAGGTTTAGTTTGAAAACATACAATTTTAATTTGAAAGTTTTAGAGATTTTGAAATCTCTGATGAAATTTTTCATTGTTTCATTAAAGGCTTGGAGTTTTATCGTACTTTTATAAAAGGATTTAAGTTAATGAAAAGTAAGTTTAATTTAACAACTTCATATTTTAAGTATTTTGCTTTACTTCCATAAATAAACTAAGATTTTTAGCTTAGAAATAAGTACAGGTAATTTGACAACTCAGATTTTTATTTTAAAAACTCATGATTAAAAGATGAATATTATAGAGGGACGAGATCATTATTCATTGACGATCGATATCAGCACGACCATATTCCCAATTTACTGATTCCGAAATTCCAAGCATGACTCCGTGGTTTAGAGATAGAGGACTTGGTCTATGCAATGTTGGGGGTAACGTTGGGGAAACAAAAGAAATAAATAAGGGCGAGATCAGAGAGCAGTTACTTAACTTTGGAACTTTCTTTTATATGCATTGGGCTTTTTGGTTAATGGACCGGTCGTCTTATGCAAAGAGGTCGTCCTATTATGCAATAAGGCAATTCTCAATTGTGACGGAAGGTATCCGTCACTTTGAGAAGACGGGTACCAAATTGTGAGACAAAAGACCCATGAGAGGAGAGAGGAAAGCAAGTGGAGGGGTGNGGAACTTTCTTTTATATGCATTGGGCTTTTTGGTTAATGGACCGGTCGTCTTATGCAAAGAGGTCGTCCTATTATGCAATAAGGCAATTCTCAATTGTGACGGAAGGTATCCGTCACTTTGAGAAGACGGGTACCAAATTGTGAGACAAAAGACCCATGAGAGGAGAGAGGAAAGCAAGTGGAGGGGTGCCCCCACCTTTTGCTTTATTCGTTTTGTGAGTGACATTACCCGTCACAAATACCGACCCGTCACAAGGGAGACGCTTTGTATACAATATAAGTGGCAAAATATTTCAAAGATGGGAGTATTATATTTACCCATGCCGATCATTTGTTTACGTTTTATATTTTTTGTGAGGGATGTAAACAGATGATTGAGTCATAGGGAGTAAATGTTTTTGCAATCGACCATTTTTTAAAATAAAATCACAAATAACAACTTTTAACGGGAATGTTCATTATATAGGACACACCAGGTGTACCACGTTATTATACACCGTACCTTACGAAAATATATAAATAAGTACAAGTATATTATCCATAAATAATATAATAGAATAAAAATAGTGACTTTTTATTGGCTGGGATGTATGATGATCTGAACATCCCATAAAGCTTACAAATTTCAAAAGGAGAAATATATAAAAGTGTAAGGAGTTTCAATCATTACGCTTCAATCCCCTAATCAAACACACTATCTGCCAAAATGGTGATGATCCTATTTAGTTTTTTAATTACTCCTAGTATTTATGACAAAATTATGAAAATTGAAATTAATTATTTAAATATTACTTTAAACCTAAAATAAAAATAAAAATAAAAATAAAAATAAAAATAAAAATCAGAAGCCTTCTACGTAAATATCATCCATCAATTTTGCTGGAATTATAGGGGCTTTAGAGATGCAGAAGATCCTACAATTCATTTTCTTCAACAAAGTGTCTGTAAATATCATCCGTCAATTTTGTTTTTGCAAGAAACGCATACCTCTGTAGATACAACCGCTATGAAAACATCTTACCTGAGCCTTCATAATTTTTGTGGTGTTGACTCATCTGGTCGAAGTGACAGTCTTATTTTGTGTTGGAATGATACCGTCGACATTGGCGTTCTTAGTAGCGATCCTCACTTTATCTTTTGTAAAATTACCTTTAATGTAAACTCTTGTACATCTTATGTTATGTATGTTGGAATATATATGGGGAACCCTCGTTTATTTATCTGTAAGAAGCCTTTAACAAGACATTCCCAAGCAAAGAAGGGCGTTACCATCTCGATTGTCCGAGGTAGTTCATATCAAATGGGCAATAAAAGAACGGTTTAACAACTTTATTAACTCAATCATAAATTACCAAATACAATACAAAATCTAAAACCAAAAGTCTACACCGAAAGTAAAGAATAATCCAATCTAACTGTCATGAAGAACTAGATAAAACTTGGCGGTGACACGCGTCCTCCAACATCCCCAATCGGAATCCACACCAACCACATGATCACCTGTCTAGACTCACTGCTCACCATTTGCCGGCAATATCAAATGGATCACCACAGACAACAAAGAAAATAAAATTACACAAAACACCACATAAAGTCAGTAACAGTTAATACAATTAATTACAAATACCAAAATACGATCATATAAAATAAACAGACATACAATTCCATTTCGACCCTCCATCAACCCCAAAAACCATAGTAACCTGTGTATGAACCGCAGCGCAGACACCACTGGTTCCTATCGCAACAGGTAACCAACCCCTATCGTTGCCAGACCGCACTGGTCATCGAAAGCTCCGTTCATTGCAACGAGCGAACCCAGATCCTTAATGTGCACATCCGCCTTGTGACGAGAGTCACAAGGGGCGATACATGGGGTGATGTCCATCTCCCGACATGGCTTCACAATCACAACCACAATCTCCATTACCATCATCACCATAGTAACAATCACAATAATCACCACTATAATGATAACAATCACATAATCATATAAACACAGTCTGTCTTACAAACAATCATACAACTATACCGAGTAGGAAAACCCTACATTTTTGCAATACCGCGCACAATTAATAGTAGTTTATTCCAATTTTCTACAAACCATCACCTACACACAATAATTGCATATAATCACTATGACCTTTATTCAATACCCGTGTCATAACAATTTCCCCAAATCATCGAAGGTTAAGGTTTTGGTCTAAAACAACAATACAAGAATAGAGATCGAGACTTACTAACAATGGTTGACACGATGTATGATGAAATCCTGGATCAAATGACGAATTTCCTTTGTTAGATGATTATAGAGTGATTAGGGAGGATTTCAGAAATGATTAGGGTTGAAATGATGTTTAAACTGATTATACGATTTATAAAACCCCCCTTAATCACTAAATACAAATCACGAAAACTAACTCTCCAGAACGGCCACTCGGTCGAGTGTCTCACCCCACTCAGCCGAGCAACACCTACTCGGTCGAGTGCCAAGCAAACTCGACCGAGTGATACCAAGTCGGAGACCACCCAACTCCCAAAGTGATACTCGATCAGTCATACTCACCCGAGTAACACTCACTCGGTCGAGTACCCCTTCCACTCGACCGAGTGCCGCAATATAGAAATAAGGAGTATTGCAGTTTTTTTCTTTAAAATTGAACTTCGTCCTCGATGTTCGCATCTGCCTCTACAAAACCCAAACTCTTTTCCTGTATTCTCAACATCAACTCAACCAACTGATATTGTTCTAATTTAGGTCAATTTAACCCCGTCTTATTCCCTTATTTACCTTGATTTTGTGTTCTTTAATTATTGAAATAGCTCATTTTATATGTTAGTTATAAGCTATTAGATTTATTATAATTTACTACAAATAATTGTTATATATGTCGAGCATTTGGTACTGCTAGATTTTATTGATTTTTGTAGGAACCGTTCGTGAATAAAGATGGAAAATCAAGAGACGAGTTTATGAGAACAGGCCAAACCAAGTCAAATAAAGCAAATAACCCAAAACAATAAAAGAAAGTCAAAGGTCAACTTTGACCTTTGACCTTTAACCATCAGCCAAACTTCATCATTCATTTATCAACCCCCATATCCTCCTTCCTCCATTAAATCCCAATTCTTAGGGCATCCACAATAGACAAACCTTTTCAATAACAAACTCTTATCCAACAATAGACAAACATTTCCAAGGTTTATATTATAGGACCCACATAATTGCATTCACATAATTGCATTCAACCAAGTCACTCTACAAACCCGTATACTATCTAGTAACCATTATTATAAACAAACCCCAACACCTATCTCTAGCAATAGGGGATTTGTAGACAAACCTCGACATGTCATCTACAAACCCTTGACAAACCCCCTACTGCTAGTGGCCTTACAAACCACCGTTATAGCCCACAGTCAACCATTTACGACACACCAAATTCGTTCACCATGACACACCACCAGTAGCAGTAACGCCATCACTTGCTCGATTCTGATGCGACATTCAGAAACCTGATATTAAGCAACACGAATCATCTTCATTGCTCACCTGCTCCATCAATCGAGCTCCATCCTCCGTCTACACTCTTCCTTGCATCCGAGCCCATAACTAACTCGCAGTCACCACCACCACAAGAAGCTACAGGCTACAACCAGGTCCCTTACCGCAGGCTAATCGGCTGCCACTACCTTCCTCCCTTCTTGTCTTCTATGCACAAAAGAGAAAATATGCCTTGAACTGGTGACCCGACTGCCGCCCTCCAACCGGCTGGGAATACACCAAGCTTTTCACATTTCTTTGAGTTGTACTTGGCGCCGGTCTGGAAGGAGGCCAACCGGCCCTTGACGCCTGCTGCCAGATTCGTACCACCAATGTGCTGCTCACCTGCAACTACCACGCATCTCGACGGTCTTGTCCTCGCAATCATACCTCCGCCACTCCGTCTTAGCCGTGAGAAGCTCTTACCTCGAACCACCATTAACCAGCACCATTTGAATCGCCAATACTGAACTCGACATCGAAACCGCACCGGAGCAGCAATCAACCGAGATCCAAAATCGAAACCCGATTCGATTTACCAAACTTCACCACCATAAATCACTTTCATTTTAGTCCCGTTGCCGAGCATCATCAACCACCCGCAGCTTCTCCAATTACTACCGCTGCTCCTTACCATTAATTCGAGCCACCGCCATCTCGATGAGCACCACTGAGCAATCACGAACGCATCCCAAGACAACCGTTCAAAGCTGCTTTATCTCGCCTCGACCATCATTGAACCCATCTCCGTCAAGCTCAGGCCACCGTCAGTCAATCGAATTGATGAATAACTAGGTTTGGTGCCCGGCTCCGCCCGGGCTACCTCTACTTATCGTCAAATTTTATTTTCATTACCTTTATTTATCGTCAAATTTATGTTATACTTGTTTAACTCATGCTTTTACCATTTATATTGAAATGTAAAATTTATCAACAAATTATGAGACATATTCACTACTCATGCAGTCAATATTATTATTTTTACGACATCCCATGTTAATACTATTATATTCACTACTGTTTCTTTTACTACTCACGCTATTTTTACGGTTATATCCATTCCCGTTAATTTTATCAAATTCATATATATCTAAATAAATAAATATTTTTCTTAAATTGAATTGTAAGCTAATTTTTCATATTTTTTTTTTCTGTTGTTCATACTGTTACTTTCAATACATTTCTTGTGACTATTGTTACTTTCACTACTCCCGTCGTCATTATCATTTCTTTCACTACTCCCACATTTAATAGTGTTAATTTCATTATCCGTCGTTCTTACTATTACTTGCAAAACATAATATTTATCTATTTTAAACAATTAACATCTTTGACATCTAATAAATTATATANCATAATATTTATCTATTTTAAACAATTAACATCTTTGACATCTAATAAATTATATAGTATAAGCTAAACCTTTAAGGAAAATTTTCTTAAGAAGGGTATCTAAATTTTAATTTAATGTATAATTATATGATGATACTAATTAATACCATAAGTGAGACATATTAATTTTAAGGAAAGCACCCTATTATTGCGTTCTCTAAATATAATTACTTTAATTTAATTTAATTTCCATAAATTTTCTTCAACAAGGCATCTTTATATTATAATTTAACCAAAAGTCCCAAAACTATATAATATTTACATTAAAGTCCCTTGATTGGGTCCATCATACAGTGCTATCGATTAAAAACTATATAGTATAATTAATTTGTATAGATTTCTTTAATTACATTGAAGTCCCTTGGTTTCAGGANAGAGAGAGAGAGAGAGAGAGAGAGTATTGATTGGTTGCTTTTGGAAGAATAGGGGAGAAGACTATTTTGCCCCTGACTATAATAGGTGTTGCGTTTTATTCATAAGCACGTGTCGTATCATTTATTTGCGTTTTGGGACTTTAGAAGGATTAAAAAGCCTCATTTAAGGAGGAGTCGATGAGAATTTATTTGGTTCTCTAATCTCCTACTATAGGAGATTAGAGAACCAAAAACTCATTTTTTTCTCTTCTATAATTAGTTTTAGGGTATAATCTTTTAGTTATCAAATTATTTCAAGTTTCGATCTTTTGTAATCTGGTTATTAAATCCATATAATTCCAAACATTTTCTTTTTTATGGTACAATTTTTTTCCCTCTTTCATTACTTGTTATTGTTTTATCATTTATTTTTTTCATAGATTTAGTGTCTAATTTTATTAAGGTTCTCATCTTTGTTAATCTAATTATGTTTATTTCCATGTTATTGTCATTTTCTAGTTTAATTAGTTTAATATAGTTGGTAAAGATCTCAACTTTATCTCTTTAATTTTGTCTTAATGGATTGCTCTTTCCTTGTTTTAGTTAATCTCACAACTAGTTATGTTTAACATAGTCATTATTGCGTTATTTATGTTGTTTATGTTAAGTATGTGCGAGTAATACTAGGGTAAGGGGAAGCTCTTGTGGTATCAATGGGTCGGATTTGAGTTGTAATTGAATGCTAAATGTTTATGAGTAACTTGTCTTTAATCTCATGCATACCAATTGCTTTTAGAAATGCTTAAGTGAGAATTTGAGTCTTCTACTCTCCATATTGGCTATCCTTTGAAGCGAGAGCTTGAGATTTCATAGTTTGCTTGTTTTTATTAGGAACCGATCTAACAAAGGGCGAGAGCTCGCTAGATCCGACCCAAGGGACCTCTCAGACCGAGAGGTCAAGACTCTCCCTAGACAACTACCCATGTTCTTAGCTTCTTTTGATAGTGTTTATCCTTGGATGTTTGCCTCTTGTCTTGTGCATTGAGCATTTTTGTGGGATTGCTTGAACGAGAGTTTGGCTTTCCTTGTTTGGTTTGAATTGCCTACGACAAGAGTTGAGACTAGTTAGACCGCACTAGATAGGTGGTTTAGGACTAGTAAGGACGAGATTTCAACTAGACTTGACCCAAGGACCGTCTCATATCGAGAGATAAAGACACATCTAGATTTCATTCTCCGTTTTATCTTTTATATCAACTTAGACTTGACCCCTCCTACTTGGTTGACCCTGGCACCCTACCCTCTTTTCTCATTGTGCTTACCTTGCTTGTTTACTTGCTTACTCATTTATGTCATGTTCTTAGCTTAGACTTTTAGCATAGAAATCACTTCAATCTTATTGACGACTAGACTAAAACGAAGACCGAGACTTATAAACCATTTCTAACACACCATCTCTGTGGATTCGACACCCTACTTCCCTACTACATAGTTTGGTTGTACGGTTAGTTTGTTTGATAGGCTTAGGCGACAAAAGCCTCATCACCAACAACGCCTACCTCAACAACATAACTCACAATATTGAATCGACTATAGTATAGCTTACCAAATTCCTACTACTAACACCGTTTTACTAACATACCGCTGACTAATAAATCCCATACCAATACAATCCACCAAGCAAGAACAACTACCAACATGAAATGTTACATTTTACCACCCTTAAAAAGAACGTTGTCCTCGAAGTTTGCTCACACTCATAACTGTCACTACCCAAAACCGTCAACACTATCGCAACCATACATACCTACAACATTACTCTATTTCCATTCATTTCAAATACATAATCAATGAGTAAAACCATTACTTTTAACAATATCAAACACAAGTCCATCCTTAATTCCACTATGAAGACTCTAAAGCCTCAAAATATATCGCAACATGTAGAACTATCAAACTCTTTTTGTCGCATCCTACTCCATTTACGATAAATGTTACATCCTCGTAACCTAACCAGTAATAAATTTTTAGTTATTCAATTCCATTATTACCATCTCGTGTAACTGATAACTAGCTATCGCCTTACCATTAACACCGATAACTACTCCATACCCAAAACTCTCTCTAATAATTTCCATACCTCCAACCACCTAAGATTTACCATAAAATCCTCAACATAATCCACTAATTTAACTCTTGAACATTACCGCACAACAATATCCTCCGCAATTCAAGCACATATACCAAATACATAACACACAGCCCAAAATTCTTACACACCAGCGAGTTCCTCAAACGTTCTTCTATTTCTACCAAACTCGTTCGTACGTTAACATGGTATTCCTCCCCAACACCCCATCCCTACCATGCCAACAAAAGATTACGCATCACTTACAGCTTCTAGTTCGATATGACACAACACTCTGTTAACTACTTGTCACTACGAAGTCTATAAATGATTCATCCAAATCAAGCTCGAAAGTACTCCAACAACTACGCCTCATGAACACAATATCTATGGAAATATGACGACAAAACAACCGCATCTGAAATTTATATCCATAATATACTCTATTCTCTCACGCACAAGTCGAAAATTAAAGGAAACAATAGTATTAAAACACGACACCAATCCATATGCAAATAATAGAATGAACATAATATTTCAAAATTCCTCTCTCACACATTCCATCTCCTCCACCACAACCGATGATGGCATCGCAACACTGCCACCAACAGCCGCACCGCAGTGCAAAGGTACCCGTATCACAACACAAAGTACCGTGCCCGGATCGCAACTCGGAACACAACAACCATATCGGCATTCATTACACCCTATATGGTCTCATAAACACTGTCCCAGTATAAAATCTTTGGCAAGGAATAATAATAATCTCATAACTCATCTCAACCATCCACATGAATAACTTCTTTAGTACGCTTGACTTTCCATTTAAAGACATTACATCGAGCCACTAGGGCAACACCACAACACAAGCATCATTTATATCACGACCCTCTTACACTCACCTTAAAATATAACAATCTCCTTTTCTATCTTCAGTTACCATCCCAAATAACGAACTCCACTAAATAAACCAACAAAATTCCAATTCCATCTTTGATAATTCTACCACCCAAGCCATGCTAATAAAAATCACAAGACATTAAGCACTTATAACCATACCTCATGTCGTTACAAAAATACAGCTGAAAGTCATTAAACACCTCACATGATTCTCCTCCTAGCTTATCACCTCTCTTAAATCCTTACACCTTTAATTACTCAAAACACCTTACTAATATGTCATCTCACATATCTTATATAGCCTTTAACTCACCTCCTCTTTATAATGCCCCGCACCATCGTAATTCCTTATGTTCCTTTCTTATAACGTCTGTCAACATTTACTCAACTCATATCAATGTTTCTGTTCCCATTGCACTTGCGAACACTATCTAACAACCTAAGTCATCACTCTTACTAATTATCCCTTCGGTAATTCAGTTACCCTCTCATTGCTCCAAAAGTCAAATCCTATTAATTCGTATCAATAACTTCTCATTCACTCTTATCAGTAATCTCTCGCAACATTCTACTCACTCTCACTCACTACCAATAAGTCCAAACAACCAATGATTACTCTCTTTAATTAGTTACACCTTTCTTTAACACCTCCGAAAAACCAAAATCCATCTCCTACCGTTACCTTCCCAAAGAATTACACAAAGTAGGTCACCTCTTAGTAATCCAAATTTCAAAACAGAACAACTATGCACAAATCAACATTGTGGCATAAATCAATCTAATCTCCCCACATACCATTATTTTCCATCCTTCTATAACGACTTTGCATTACATACATCCTTAGCAAACGTAGACTTAACCATTTCCCTCCATTAATCCCTACATATTTCAAATTGCAATCATTTACATCTCTCATTTCAATCCTCTATTCTTACGCTCGTCATACCTACATTACCACTTGACCGTAAACAAACACACTACATTATCCAAGCTTACGTCAATATCATTCACCATATATCGCAAAACTTGCTCTTTGAAGTAATAAAATCATCAACTCTACTTTTATCCGTTATAATCACATAGGACCACACATCCATCTCACAAACCATATTAATTGTAAGATGATGCTCTCCACATTTTAAGATCCGTCTAACTGATGCATTAAGACCAATACATATGTAAAAGAATACATTAATAAGTAAAAGAACATTTTTATAAACAGTATGAAATGCAAAGAGATCAAAAGATAAGCATAAGACCATAACATAGGTCACTAGGTCGAGTGCTCAATCTACTCGACCGAGTATGGGAAATCAGAAGCACGTAAGACAGGTATTGGGGTTGTTCGGTTGAGTGAAAAGGTTCACTAGAGGTCGAGTGTGGTGGTCCACTCGATCGAGTACAAAGGCTTACTCGGTTGAGTGCCCGACGCAGTTCTCAGCAAAACCCACTTTTCGTAAAACGGTCATATCTTCCTTATTTCTTGGTCATTTTGGGCGTGTGACCTATCGTTAGAATTTTTAAAGACAATATATCTAGTCGATTTTTCCTTCCAAACAACATAAATATCAATAATGCAAACAATAGAAAGTCAATACTCATAAAACCAGTATCCTAGGTGAGCTTTTATCATACCAACATGTAAATTAAGCACAACATTCAATATGCATGTCAAAAGTCATCTTACTTCACATGTTTAATTCCTTCACAACTCGCATCACCATTTTTACAAATTAATACTCATACGTCCGACCAAATAATACTCATCACATCTCACCCATTGAAGCACATATAAAACATATCACAATTGACCATTCGCCATATACATCTACTTACTCATACCAACCACATTGCTCATCAAAGTCATCAAATTACTACACATATCCACATCTATCCACACAATTACACAACATTCACATTTAAGCATCAAATAACATTCATTCTACCCCACTTTCATAACTCTCCACGTAGTTACCGGTTCAAGATCGTAAGGGCTATGGTGTGATTTAGGGATGTCTCCCCAATCCTAGCAAGGCTGGCCCCAAACAATATCTACCTGGGTTCATTTTATTTGACACACCTAAATTAATTTTGATTTATTGGTTTAGGTTCCAAAATCGTCACTCAGATACCACTTTGTAACACCCTCATTTACCAAGGAGCCTTTAGCAAGACCTTCCCAAGCAAATAAGGGCGTTACCATCTCGATCGTCCGAGGTAGTTCATGTCAAATGGGCAATAAAAGAACGGCTTAACAACTTTATTAACTCAATCATAAATTACCAAATACAATACAAAATCTAAAACCAAAAGTCTACAGCGAAACTAAAGATTAATCCAATGTAACTGTCATGAATAATTAGATAAAACTCGGCGGTGACATGTGTCCTCTAACATCCCCAATCGCAATCCACAACAACCACATGATCACTTGTCAAGACTCACTGCTCACCATTTTCTGGCAATATCAAATGGATCACCGCAGACAACAAAGAAAAAAAAAATACAAAAAACAGCACATAAGGTCAGTAACAGTCACGACAATTAATCACAAATACCAAAGTACGATAACATATAATAACCACACAAACAATTCCATTTCGGTCCTCCATCAACCCCAAACTCCATAGTAACTTGTGTCTGAACCGAACCACAGACACCGCTAGTTCCCATCGCATCAGGTAACAAATCCATGCCGATTCCAGACCGTAGCACTGGTCCTCAAAACCCTGCTCATCATAACGAGCGAACCCAGATCCTTAATGTGCACATCCGCCTTGTGATGTGAGTCACAAGGGGCGATACATGGGGGTGATGTCCATCTCCCGACATGGCTTCATAATCACAACCATAATCTCCACTACCATCATGACCATAGTAAAAATCACAATAATCACCACAATAATGATAACAATCACATAACCATAAAAACATAGCTCGTCTTAAAAATAATCACACAACTATACTGAGTAGGAAAACCCTACCTTTTTTCAATACCGCGCGCAATCAATAGTAGTTTAATACCAATCTTCTAAAAATCATCATTGTAATACCCCATATTTTAGCGATGGTCAACGCAAGTCAAACTACGTCTTTATAAATGTATTTCAAATGAATTGTTTATTTAAGTTGATTTATTTATAAACTATTATTATTTCGTGAATCACATTTCAATGGTTGTTCGTATTTTGTGATATTTCGTAAAATGATATTCTTTCATATTTAACGATTTATAATATTTAATTTATAATTAATTATATTCCTATTTTATATTTA
>VHZZ01009135.1:36066-52712 GCA_009801015.1 Silene noctiflora
ACTCCGCACGCAGCCTCACCGTGCAAGCCATCAACTATATCCTTTGGCACACAACGACATCCTACTCTATTACTTCACAGAACTAGACCAACAATAACCAAGGAAACAACGACTGTATACATACCTATGCTAACATCCGGCGATAGGATCACTTCCCGACTCCTGCTCCCGACTGCCATGGCGACGCACCTCCCTTTGTTCTCAAGAGGGAGAGAACAAGGGAGAACTGATGAGGCGACATCTAGGTTTTTGGGGAAAAGAAAGAAACCGATTTAACTTTCTAATTTTCGCGATATATCTTTTATCGCTGACGCAACCTACTCGATCGAGTAACATAGTTACTCGATCGAGTGACCACAGCTAGATCGAGTGACTCAACTATCACCCATCCACGAAGAACCAGACGAGACTCAGCAAGTGTTATGGTCGGTCAACGCTAGTCAAAGGTCCTAGAAGGGCGTGTATTACAATAAATGGTCTTGTATTGAATTGTAGGGGGTTGAATAATGCACTCTCCCCTATAATCCCAAAAATTAGAGCGCTATTTAGTAGTACCAACTATGATTTCCTATTCCTTAGTGAAATGAAATGTAATTCTAGTTTAGTTAATCCCTTATTTAGGGGGCAAGGTTTGTTGAAACCGTAGGAGTGAATGCGTTAGGTTGCTCTGGTGGTTTTCGGTGTGGATGGAAGCGTGGAGTGGTGATGAGCTGTGTAACTACTTATAATAACTTCATCATCCTTAAAAATGAAATGAATGCTGAGTTGCCAAGCATCGAGCCATGAACTCTGCAACTTCCTTTATCATCCTGGGCCACCAGAATGTCCTTTTCATGTCCTTATACAACTTGTCCCCACCTGGGTGTACTGAGTAAGGCGTATTATGCGCCTCGGTCAAAATCGTTCGCTTCAACTCATCGTCATCCGACACACACCATCTCCCACCGAATCTCAAACTGCCATCATCGTGGACCATAAACCGTGTTGTCCCACTCCCTTCAGCTTGCTCACGCCAAAAAGCTATTCGAGAGTCTCTTCTCTGCTTTTCTCGGATCTCGTTATACAACTCCGGCTCGATAGTTAGATCCCCTATCGTGTCACCTTTCTGAATCATATACACCCCCATCTTTTCGATCTTATCCCTTAACCTAAACTGGGACTTGGCTAAACGCAGTGACTTTCTTCTTAGCGCGTCCGCCACCACGTTCGCTTTCCCCTCATGGTATACGATCTCTATGTCGTAATCGTCGATCAATTCTATCCATCATCTTTGTCTCATGTTTAGCTCATTTTGTGTGAATATATATTTCAGACTCTTGTGGTCCAAGTAAACCTTGAAGGTTTCCCCGTACAGATAGTGTCGCCACAACTTTAATGCGAAAACCACTGCTATAAGCTCCATATCGTGCGTTGGGTAATTCTCCTCATACTTCTTCAGTTGTCGGGACGCATAGGCGATTACCTTGACATTTTGCATCAACACGCACCCCAAGCCATTCTTGGATGCATCCGTATACACTTCGAAATTCTCACTTCCTTCCGGCAGTGCTATGACAGGAGTCGTGGTCAAGCGCTCCTTCAGCAATTGGAATGCTTCCTCGCAGCTCGCTTCCCAGTTGAAACGATTTTCCTTCCTCATCAGTGCCATCATGGGCTTGGCTATTTTCAAAAAAAAAATCTTTAACGAAGCATCGGTAATAGCCAGCTAGCCCCAGAAAGCTTCGTATCTCGCCGACATTCTTCGATGATTTCCATTTGGTCACCGCTTCAATATTGCTAGGGTCGACGGACACTCCTTCCTTCGAAATCACGTACCCTAGAAACGCTACCTTCTCTAGCCAAAACTCACAGTTGCTCAGCTTGGCGTACAACTAGTTACTCTACAGTGTCTCCAATACTATTTTTAAGTGCTTGACATACTCCTTGTTATTCTTATAATACACTGGGATGTCGTCGATGAAAACTACTATGAACTTATCTAGGTAAGGACTAAATACCCAGTTTCATTAGGTTCATGAATATCGTCGTTGCATTAGTCAATCCAAATGGCTTAACTGTGAACTCGTAGTGTCCATACCTCGTCTTGAATGCAGTCTTAGGAATATCGTTGTGTTTCACCCTTAGCTGATGATATCCTGACCTCAAATCAATCTTCGAAAACAATCCTGTCCCTTTCAGTTGGTCAAACAAGTCATCAATGCATGATAAAGGGTATCTATTCTTTACCCTTACATTGTTCAACTCCCCATAATCAATGCAGAGTCTCATACTCCCATCTTTCTTCTTGACAAAAAAGACCGGTGCTCCCCAAGGTGACACACTCGGTCGCACATAGCCTTTCACAGACAACTCATCCAATTGCTTTTTCAGCTCCTCCAATTCCCTTGGTCCCATACAGTAGGGAGCCTTGGAAATCGGTCCTGTTCCTGAGTTCAACTCTATCCCAAACTCAACCTCCCTCTGAGGCGGAAATCCAGATATTTCCTCGGGAAATACGTCCGAAAATTTGCTCACCACCTCTATTGCCTCGGCCTTGGGTTCTTCTATTCTTATATCCCTCACTTGGCACAAAAATAACTAACACTGCTTTCTTATATACGCCTTTAAGGTGATTGAGTTAATCATGTTCACCGTTGGTTTCACCATGAATCACTTATAGGTCACTCTCACCCCTTTCGGTCCTTTAACAACTATTTTCTTTTGATAATAGTCTATCTGTGCCTTGTTCTTGCTCAGCCAGTCCATACCCAGGATAACCTCAAAGCCACCCACTAGAAAGTCTATCAAATCCACGGGAAACATAACCTCCCCTATCACTAAGGGTATGCCTTTATACAACTTTCGGCAGTCGACAGACTCTCCAGATGGTATATCTACCGTATCCTCTATCACTTCGTAGCTATCTAGTTCTAGGACCTTAGCATGATTACTCAATATAAAAGAATGGGTTGCCCCAGAATAAAATAAAACATAAGTAGGTTTAAGGTTAACCAAGAATGTACCCGCGACTACGTGTGCATCCTCAGCTGCAGCCTCCTTCCCTATCATGAACAGTTTGCCACTGGACTTTCCCCTCCTTGTACGGTGCTAGCCGAGACAGTGGGCTTAGCTACACTCTCGCGATTGTCTCCCCCAGTAGTCTTATGATACGACTCTCCTCTATAGCTTCGGTTGTTGTTGTACCTTCCCAGATTGTCGTTATATTGACTCCCTTGGTAACCACCTTGACCGGATTGCCTATAGCTCTTGTGGCTGGGGTTTGGAGTACTGTATCCTCCCTGACTTCCGCCTCTACGTCCACTCCCACCTTTCCTAGAGGACCTGCACTCAAATGCCTTATCTCCTGCCTTGTCACAACTGAAACACTTTGGCCTGTTGTCTCCCTTGTTACCCATCGCTTTGCTGACCAAGCCGATATCCCCAACCGAGTACGAACGGTATGGGTTCGAGTCAGGCTTCTTATTTCCTGCGCAACCTTCACTGGCAGCTTTCCGTTTCTCCCCCTTCTCTTTCTTTTCTTCCTTGAGCATGTCAACAATTCTCTCAGCGTGCCCAGCTCGCTGATATACCTCCTCCACAGTTGTCGGCTCACCTGCCTGAAGTGTTTTCTTTATTATAGTCGACGGTCGCCTCTCAAACCTGACTACCAATATATCCTTACTCATATTCAGATCACTCATGTATTCAGCCAATTCTATGAACCGATTATGGTATTCTTCAACAGTCATCTTGTCAGTCATCTTAAATGAGTCAAATTCGACCCTCATCCTATTCCTTATGTGTTCAGGCACAAAGTATTGGTGCAGGATCTTTATGTATGCTGACCAGAGAACCCTTCCTTTCCCCGGAGATAAATCACGGCTTGATCGACCTTCAACTCAGCCGGGCATTCCAGTAGTTCGAACAGGTTATCGAACTCCCTAAACCATTCGCCTAACAGTGATGGCTCTCCCAAGCCATCATACTTGGTGGGGTTATGACGAGCAATCATTGAGCTCATCGTTCCCGCATCCACTTATGGCTTCCTCGATTTTTTCAGTGCTTCCGTCAGCACGGCGTTTGTCTCAATCAGTCTTTCGATATCGGCCTCACTCATATTAGCCACAACAGACACTTTCTTTGGAGGCATCTTCATTCTATTTAAGATTAAACCGCCATAAGCACTAATACGTGTAACCCAGCGTATATATGTATATAACCATGCTCACATACTGATTAAACAACGATGACTTGCCCATGCACAACGCACGTTCTCAACATATCTACTTTAACTCCACTGTTCATATAACATTGGCTACACATAAATGTACATCATCACCATCCATTCTCAACCATTCAAACGAAAGAACATAAACATCTATGCTAACTACCCATATATTTCTAACCCTTCGTGGTGTCCGACTCGAAGCAATTAGGGTCCTAGCTGAAGTTAAGGACGTCTCCCTAACCAAGATATCTTGGGCACCTAATACCCTCTACTTAGTGTTAATTTTATTTAACTCGTCATAAGTTCATTGGGTTCATTAGTTCAGGCCTTAGGAATGTTCGCTCTGATACCACTTTGTAACACCCTCGTTTAAGCAGAAACCTTAACTAGACATTTCCGATTAAACGAAGCCGTTACCATCTCAGTTTCCTGAGGCAAATGAATATCAAATAAACTTCCAAGTACTTCATTAAATAAAAATTTAAATCTCGTCTAGTGATTACAACTCAAAGTAAAAGTATTCAAACAACTTGACATAAAATAAACAACTGCCAAACTAAAACACTAGGTGAGACACTCTAGACATGGTAGCTCGTCATCCCTCCCAGCATCCAAGCAAAACAGCAACACATAACTTCAACCATCTAAACCTGTTTTATTACCTGCTCCCCATTCAAGCGGAAATCATTGAATGGTCGACACAGGCCACCCCAGAACTTGGTTACAAGATTTGGTAAACATACACGGTCAACTTATGTTAAATATATATATCAGCTTACAAATAAATATTTAAACGAAACATGGATTAAGCTAAACTATAAACAACCAACGAGCAATGGTCGCAGCCTTCCGTGCCACACGCACGGCCAAACATGCCACACACGCCTTTCGTCTTACAATTCACTCACGGCACCGCATCGCCGTCTGCTGGACCACGTCACTTCGACTTCCACGTGCCAAGCCTACCAATTCATCAGGTCCACAACCGCAGATGTACTTGGCTCACCATATATAACTCGTATTCGTATCACCTAGCGGTGACCAACAATATTAACAGGGTAATATAAATAATTATGGAAGCTCATAAATAAATATTAGCTCAGCCTAAGACGGTTTCACAAGATAATATTTCACCACAATTTTCCTTACTTCACAACATACGTAGAAATAATAAATTAATGTCATAGCTATATACTAAATAACATAAGTGAGTAGGACAAAATCCTACCTTAGCTTAAGACTGTCGCAACATAATGCCCAAAGCCTTAAAAGCGCTCCTCTATGAACTTGGTGCCTAAATAATAATATTTCACTTAAATATCACCACTAAATAAATTTACGCTACAATACGACACAAACGACCCAACGCGTGACCGTAGGCCACGGCCACACGGCCTCAAGGATGCCGGTTATGGCTCGGCCATGGCTAGGCATGGCCTCCCTTATGCGCGCCTATGGCTCGACCTTCACACCAAAACGCGGCCTACTCGGCCCAAACACAACACACCCTTCAAAACTCTAGTCTCCTTTAGTCCAAAATAGTCACACAACCATAAAAAAACGCTATATACTCTAATTGAACAAAATCCTCAAATCTAATCATGATTATAAAAAAAATTAGGGTTTGAGGCACTTTATGAAATTACGGAAAAATTGTATAAAAACTATTTAAAGATGATAGAGGTTTCACTTACAAACACGAGAATGAAAAATGAGTGAGAAAAAGTCGTAAAATCGCGTGCTCCCGCTCCTTACTCTATTCGGCCGCCGCCCTTCTCCCTCTTCTCCCTTTTTTTTGTTTTGTGTGGAAATGAGGGTTTGATTTGTGAAAACTTGGTTTATATACCCCGACTCAACTTAAGTTTATTCTCGACTCGCCTTGACTTGCTCACACAAGCCCATAACTTTTCTTATAGGTTTATTTTGTACAAAATGCATCGTCTCACACCTATTACGACTGATGTGACTTATTTACATGCACATTAAGCCCCCTAACTCGCCTCGTTCCTTGTGCTTTTTGTGCTTGAATTAGGGTCGTCTCTTATCTTTAGTTGCCTATTTACTATCTTATGTGGTTTTGGCGTTCTTGGTAGAATAAGAGTGCCAACCTTGCATTCATAGAGCAATTCAGAGCTAAATGGATTGAATTTAACGACCAAGCGAAGAAGAGGGATCACGACCAAAGACCGTAGTAGTTATGTGAAGTATTCGGGAAATGATGAAGAACTCCCACGGGTCCTGATGAACCCCCACGAGTCTTGGGGCAGCAAGCCAAGAGGAGCTGAACTGAAGGAGAACTCGCACGAGTCCTCCCTGACTAGTGCGAGTCTGCAGCCACCTCGTGCGAGTCCACCCTGACTCACGAGAGTCCCTTAGCAGGATGACTCCCACGATCACACTCAAGGACTCCCCCAAGCTCTAGAATCTCCTTGAACTAATTTGAGGGGCCTAATCATCATTTAAGCCCTTAGTTAACCCTAATCTTGTACTTTATATAAATATCCCATGTAATTATTTTAGGGAGAGACAATGAATTAGAGGGATAACTACTTCTAGATTAGATTTATTACACTTTAATTCTTTCTTGTTATTCAAGTAATTTAAGATCTAGTTTGTAATACAAGAATCCTTGGGTTTTGGATTGAGGAATTGACAACTCGTCATCATCAATCAAACCATTCTTCCGTTGTTCTTCCATTCCTTTGTTTTCATCATAAGTTGGTATAATTCCTCTTACTCTTTACTTAATCATTTACCTTATTTTTTACTTCATCATCATCATCATGTTTATGTTTGCTAAGATGTTTGACACACTCTTTTGCATGACTATCAATATGATGTGTGACTAGTCCTTTAGCAAGGGTTAGTGGGGGATTAGAGGAGTAATCATGGGGTAGATATTTACTTTATGAGCTCAAATGAATGATTGATTGTTATGTTCTTCAACTTATGCACATGTTATATTTGATGAAATGCTTGATTGACAACCTAGCACGATTCTCTATCTCTTTAATGAAACTTGTAAGACATAAATCAACTCGAGTTTTGTTAGGCCATGCATTTGTTGAATAAGGAGGAAGAAGTCGTTGTAGGTGTCGTAGGATATAAATCAACACAACTCTAAGACCTAAGTCTCTTTATGGATTGTAAGATATAAACGAACTCGATCCTAGCATAACTTCAATCATTTACAGGATTCATCACTAAGATCGCACCATGTTTCCCTATGAACCAATGACACCCTAATGCCTTTAATCAATTGTTTACATCTCCATATTTATTTGCATACTTTGTTATTTCCTTAATTTAAATTTTCGTTATATTAGCATAGCTTTCATCTCAACCCAATTTGTGATACCGAGATATGACTAGTTCGCAATTGATCATAGTTTGACAACCTGTCCTTTGGGATCGATCTCTACTTGCTACTTGCTAGTTAGTTAGAGTTATAAATATTGTTTGGTAGGCGTGACGACTAAGCCTCGCACCAAAATGGCGCCGTTTACGGGGACGTTGTATTGTTGAATTATTTTCGTTAATTGATTTTTAGTTGTGTTTTATTTCCTTGGGGAAGCCAATTCCTCAAGGAGATTCTAGAAGTTTTCTATCATTTGATATTTTGCATGCCTAGGAGATTACAAGGTAATCACCTACCTATTATCATGAGATCGAGAGAACCTTGAGAGGTATAAGGAGAGCCTTTAGGGGATCGTCTACTTCAACAACGGAAGAACCAAACCTTGGTATTCGAGGTCTTGTCGACATTGGTATTACACAAGTGGAAACAATTGAGTTCTCTAATCCTTTTGAAAGATAAGGAGAATCCAACCCAATACCAATTCCACCCATCATGCCTAAATTTTAATCTCATTCCGTACCAACCGAGGAGAACCTACCAAATGGTACTTCGACAACCGCTCACTTAACTGGAAACTTCATAGCGAAGTCCGCTTTCATTCAACTTATTGAGAGGAGACAATTCGTAGGAATGCCAAGTGAGGACCCACATCTTCACATGGAAACCTTTTGTGATTATTGTGATTCTATTTCTCAAACGGGGGTAACACAAAATCAAATTCGATGGGTGTTGTTTCCTTTTTCTTTAACCGGTACCGCCAAGAAATGGTTGAAAATCCTAGACAAAACTACTCTTGGTATCGATTCTTGGAAAAATTTAGCACTCGCTTTCTACAAGAAGTTTTATCCACCCAAGAAAACCAACATGCTTAGAGCTTAAATCACTGGATTCAAGCAAAGAGACGATGAGTCTCTCTATGAGGCTTGGGAAAGATTCAAAGCAACATGTCGCTCTTGCCCTCATCATGACTTAACCGAGTGGTTCTTAGTCCAACAATTTTGGAATGGATTGTTTGAAGATTCAAGGAATGTCCTCAATATGGGGTCAAATGGGAGATTCACCGAAGTTGATGACAATAAAACATGGGCCAAAATAGAAGAAATGGCGGTCCATAATTATCAATATAGTTGACCAAGAAAGACCACTAGAGGAGGAAAGAATGATGTCGATTTCATCACTCAACTAAGTGTCGATTTGAGTTCACAAATGTGTTCTCACATCGACACAATGAACTTGAAGTTTGACAAGGCTATGGCAAAGATAGGTGAAGCTTCTAACTCGTCAAAGCAACCGACATCCAACATGTCAATGCTCTGACGGTAGCGCCATATATTCCCGATGGTGTTTGTGAAAGTTGTGGTACTTTGGGAAACACTCAACTTGAGTGTAGGGGAACCACCGAACAAGTGAATGCATTTCAAGCCTACAAAAGCGGCACTCACTACTCAAACTTTTACAACGAAAATACCAAATTTCACCCCAATCTTTCTTACAAAAGCTAAAATTTTCAAAACCCAACACCATACACACCACCTCTAATGAGAAACCCCACTCAAATACCTTTCTACAATCAAGGGTTTCAAAACCAAACTTCCTAAAACTAACCCAATGATCAAGCTTTTGATGTTCAAAAAGCGGTTTTATAAATGCAAAAGAATCAACAAGATTTCTTTGCTCAAATGCAGAAGGATAGTCAAGCTAAGGACATCACCATCAACAACATCCTTGCTCATAACAAGATGATGGAGACTCAATTGTCTCAATTGGCATCTTCAAGCTCTCAAAGGCAAAAAGGGTAATTACCACCTCAAAGTAGTCCCCCTACTAGAAATGAAAGCATCAATGCCATTCACTCGAGGAGTGGTACACACTATGAGGGACCCAAGGGGACAATTGATGAGGAAAATGTTGAGTGGAATGCTAAGACAAGGGTAGGAATCCAAAATGGAAGTTTAAGAGAGGAGAATGAGTTGAACTCATCAAGAAGGAATATCAAAGTAGTGGAAGCCACTACAAATGATTCATCGAAAAAGAGAAACAAAGAAAAGGGTAAAGAAATTGAAAGAGATCCCATTGTGATTAAGCTACCCTTTCCAAGTCGTCAAGCTAAGCCCAAAATTGATGAACAACTAAAAACGTTCATGGAAATCGTGGAGAACTTGGAAGTTTCGATCCCATTCACGGATCTCATCACCCATGTCCCGGCCTATGCGAAATGCATGAAGGACATTCTTACCAAGAAGAGGTCCATTAAGAGGTCGGAGACTATTGCTTTCACCAATACTAGTAGTGCTATCATTCAAGGAAATTCACCACCGAAGCTTAAAGATCCGGGGAGTTTCTCAATCCCATCTAATATTGGAGACACCACCATCGACAAAGCACTATGTGACCTTGGCTCCAGTGTTCGTGTCATGCCATACTCGGTATGTGAAAATCTCGGTGTGAGAGAATTGAAGTCTACTTCTATGACGTTGAAAATGGCGGATCGTACAATAAAGGAACCTCTTGGATTATGGGAGGATGTGGCGGTAAGAGTTGGAAGATTCTTCATACCGGTGGACTTTGTCACAGTTGATATGGAGGAAGACTCCAATATACCCATCATCTTGGGGAGACCTTTCCTTTATACCGCTGGAGCGGTGATTGGAGCCAAGAATGGTATGCTTGCCCTTGAAGTATGTGATGAAAAAATAACTTTTAACCTCACCAAAATAATGAAAGCACCTCATTTAAATGAACCATGCTTCATGGTTGACCATTACGATTGGAAAGGAGAAAAGAAGAAGCCGGAGACCTTCAATTCAAAAGCCATCAAAGATGAAATTCCCAACAAACGAGAAATCAAAACCTTGCCCGATTGGAAAAAGGAGGTCGACGACATTAAAATAGCTTTATTTGGAGAGCTAGGAGTTTTTACAAACAACAACACCACAAATGAGAGCTTGCAAAGGTCATTTTAAAAGACAAGTACCAATGGAGGCCTCGAAGGCCAAAAGAATGGAGGGACTATGCCTACCCATGGTCGTTCCAAGGTAGAGGAGGAAGTAGCGGAAGTTAACGGCTTATGGGATGACGAGTTTGAAGGGTTAGTCAATCCCTATGTCGGAAATGCTCTATTTTCAAGTCAAGACCAAGTAGCCCCTTGTCACTACGATTTTGGCAATGAGAGCTATGAAAACAGAAGATATGACATGAAGAGGTCAACACAAGACTTCTACCTTGATTGTGAGCAAACTTTCGGTTACTTGTATGAGGTGTTGAGAAACATCAACAACATCCTCAACATGCCCCCTTGAAAAGCTTAAATGGAGGAGAGTTTGGTGGAGTCCTCCCTTAGACCACCATTTGTACATATACTAAATCTTTAACTTGCATTTAAATTCATTTCATTCTTTCAAAGTTTTTGCATTGCATTTATTTGCTTTGTTACCAAGCTTTTGATAAGAGAGCAAGTGAGAGAGGTCACTAATTGTGTTTTGAAGTATGTATATTGACCAAACCAAGTGTGGGGAAGCATATGCCTAGTCTACTCAAGCCTAAAGATCGCTCCCCAATGATAGGAAGTTCGATAAAGGTAGCGTAAAAACGAGTCCCCGCGAGTTGGCTTCAACTCGTGGGAATTGGAGCAATAGGAGCAAGAACCTTGGAAGCTGCCAGGCAGCTCGTGCGAGTTCTGCAGAACTCGTGCGATTTGTAGGCGAACTCGTGCGAGTTCCCCTGAAGAGGAAACTGTGCTGCCCAAAGACTTGCACGAGTCCAGTGGAACTCGTGTGAGTTTACCTGATAAACAAGGCTCGCTGCCCCAAGACTCGCACGAGTCCTATGGAGCTCGTGCGAGTCCTCCTGAGTTTGCCCGACTCCAAGCACCTCTTATTACTACTTTCCTCCTTCCTTTATTCATTTCTACAAACAAAAATTCAACAATAAAACACAATTTCTACAAAACCCCAATCTCAAACTCTCTAATTACTCACCCAAATTCATCAACTATCATCACAATATTGTTCCCAAACAAATCAAACAACTACTTTACCAACTTTCCACCCTTTTAAACATCAAAAACACCCAATTTCAATGAACAATTTCTAGGTTTTAAAAAAGTGAAAAATCCCTAATTAATTGTTTTTGAAGTTGTAATTGAGAAAAAGGGTGAGTTTTGAAGAAATTTGAAGACTTGTTCGTACTTATTTCAAGGAGCATTCAAGAATGGCAAGAACAAAAGGGAATACAACTACTTCAAAATCCCAAAATTTGTCCAAGAGGCAAAAGGTTCTAGCATCAAAAGCCTTGGTTATCCATGAAAGGGAAAACAATGGGGCAATAGAGGAGGCTACAACATCAACCATTCCGGAAATTGAGCAACTCATTGATTTTCTGGAGGTAAGCTTTCTTGATATTGATCATAAAAATTCATTTCTATCACTTTGTAAGAAGAAGATCATTGCCACCAAATTTGTAAGCCAAGATACCTTGACCAAACTAGGAGTGCTTGACCAAACCAAATTCTTCTTCGAGTCAATGGGATTATCTACTTTGTTCGAAATGCATGAATTGACCTACCCCTTCCCTGTACTAGAGTTCATTAGCTCATTCAAATTGACTATGGAGGAAAATAAGAGGTTTGTAGAATTTCGACTCGAAACCGTCTCACGAAGAATGTCTAGGGCGGCTTTTGGTAAAGATATTGCTCTTGTTGGTCAATGGAGGTTCTGAAGGAAACTTCATGGTTTTGATGGCCGACCGATTTGGAAAGCCATTACCAGGAAAAATTTCACATTTCATAAGGAGTGTTATGCTCTTTTTGTCCATCATTCGGGTTTCCGTTATTGGCACCGCTTTATTGCCAATACCCTTATTGCTAGAAATGAAGCCAACAATTTTTTGGAACTTGAACTTGTCTACCTCGAGTCACAAGTTACTGCCCGTGAAGATTATAGTGATAAATATGATATCCTACAACTACTACTTGGAAGGTGGAGCGATATTCGAAAGGACAAGGACAACACGGCTTACATAGTTAATGGTAGCTTGATAACGAAAGTAGCCAAATACCTTAATCCGGATTTCAATGCCGATAAAACCTACTAACCGGTGAAAGGAAGCACCCTCCTTGATGTGAACACCTTGTTCAACAAATTTCATTGGGTTAGTCATGATAATAGATCCGGAAAATCATTTTGGCTCACCAAATATGCAATGCCATTGACTTTGCCTAGTAAAATGTGCCGTATAAATGTGAAGCGATGCCATTATCTTCTTCCTATTACCCCTCAAGCAAGATCCTTATTGAGAAATTAACAAAGAGAGCCCGAAGAAGACTCCTCCGCGCTTGTTACTCCACCTTACCCCTTTGCCTATCAAGAGTTCACTTGCAACGACCTTAGCATCATTGAAGGGAATGATTATGCAACACAATTATTGAAGCATCTCCATAGGGAGGCATATAAGGATCGAGTCTACGCCTATTATGCCCAATATCGACCCCTCCTTCACATGGCTAGGCAAGGACTAATCGATCTACATTGTCCTTTGTCGGATTGGGTGGACAAAGGGATGTTCTTTCCTAATGCTTCCCAAGATAAGGGGGTCGAGAGTTCAAGTAGGGGGAATGATGAAGAAGATGATGTTGAAGAAATTGGGGATAGTTCCAAGGATGATGACATGGAGGATGATCGTAGTGATTATGAAAGTGATGAAGATGATGATGGAAGTGGTAGCTCGAGCTCCGATGAGAGGAGTGATGATGAGAGTGTCGATGAGTAGCCGAGTGTCAAAGTAGAAGAGAAGAGGAGGATGGAACACATGGATGGTGATGGCTCCCAAAGCATTACCCTTGTTCCTTTTTGTGAGTCTCCTACCCCTCCTTTAGCTTCTATTTTCACTCTTATCAAATTCTTGTTAATTGTTTCATATAACTTGGTTTAGCATAGTTCGTGTAGTGTCATTTAGGACTCTTCATGGATATGAGCTTTGAGTGTAGCACCATCAGAGACTCCCACCTCGGTACCATTGAGGTGTTTTATAAATATTTTTGCTCCCACCATGAAAAATAAAAAATGACAACTAAGTTCATGCATTGCATTGCATTGGCTCATGGCCAAGTCTACCCCATGTTTTTGCACTAGCAATAGTGTTTCATTTGGTTTGGGGAAGACTTGATCATTGGCCTCCCGAGTCAATTCAAATTGGTCTCCGAACAATAGAGAACATGAACGTAGAATAGATTAACTTAGCTTGGATCATTTGTACATATTTATCGTCTAGCTTGCATTTGTAGAGCATGCATTCATATTCTTGCATTTTTGCATCTTCTCCCTTCCCACTATTTTACATTGAGGACAATTTCCAAAATAAGTGCGGGATGAGGATTATTACCCCAAAATACCTAAAATTTGAAAAAATTCTAAAAATGTTCTTTCTTTTTCATAAAATAGAAAAACCATAAAAATTGAAAAAATCTTGAAAATTCCAATAACTTGTGTTTTCTTTGTATAATTTTAGTATTGTATATACTTGTATTTGTTATCCTTCTCACATAGGGACTAAACCATATTCGAGACATCCCCAAGGGATGCATGAAGAGCCGCATGGTATGATCGTTCTACTCTCTTATTTTCTTACCTTTTATGTTAATGACAATGTGGTGCATATTTGTTGTTGCGGATTGTCCACTATGTGATGATTAGAGTTTGCGTTTAGACTACTTACCATAATAGTTGTTAGTGCATATGCATTAGCTTTTTGTATATTTGTAGTTGCATCATGGCATATAGCTTGCATTTAGGAATGTTTTTGTGAAAATTCATAAATGGAAAGCTTGACAAGTGTATATAAGGCCCTTGTAGATAATTTTTCTCCTTGAGACTTAGCTTGCTAGAATACATACAAGATACCCTAAATTGTGTCATACTAGTATATTTTGTCCCATGAGCTAAAGCCTAGTCAAGGTTTTGCAAGTGAGTCACCTTGTCCAACCCTATGACGTGAAATGGACCCGATAAACTTGTCTAGGTGACCTTGATTGACTTGGTGGTTTGGCCTCTCAAAAATACTTTTGAATAAAGTTTGTAATGCTCTTTTCAAAGTTTTGTTGTGGATAAATCTCAAAGAAAACCTCAAATGTTATGTAAATTGAATGTCAATCAAATTGTTTTGATGGAGGCATACCACTTCGATGTGCTTTGGTGAGGGATCCATGTAATTGGCCCCCCGCATGGTTGTGAATTCAATCACCCAAAGACAGAGTGACTATTACCCCGAGAAAGCTATTGTCTAGAGGTTAACCGGTTGCCCAATAGGCGATTGGCGAAAGCAAAGGACACTAGCTAGCGTGGGACAAACCCCATCAAATGCTTTGAAAGATTAATGAGGTCAAGTTTCAAATGATTAATCAAGTCCACTTGTGTTTTAAAGAATTGAGCATTTCAACCCCAAAAACTTTTTGTTAATGCCACCTTGTCGAGCTTGGGACGAACCTTGGCCTTTGCACTTGTAGAGAACCCGATACTTGATATTTCATATGCCACTTACATCATAGGGATCATCATTTCATCCCATCTGATCGCCCTTGACGAAAGTATTTAGCGATTGTGGACAAAAGTACCTTAGTTCGACACCATTTGAAGGTGACTTGTTTGTATCCTCTTAGACCTAGTAACTTGGAGAAATTGTATCTATGATGGAGTGTATGCCCTTGTATTGCTTCAAATTTGGATGACTTCCGCCTCTTAGATGAGGAAAGCGGCTATTCTTTTGTTGCTTCATCCTTTGTTTTGTTTTGTGCTTCATGTAGGATGCATCGCCATTTTGGCAAGCCCCACCTTGCCTTGCAAGAAGGAACCCTACCTCATGGATGCCTTATTGTGAGTTTAAGGGGCGGAGTGAGACACGCTAATTGTCTCACATCGGCTAGTTAGTTTAAATAAAGGTCTTAGTTTGATCATCTCTTTACTCGGGACGAGCAAAGGTTCGGTTTAGGGATATTTGGTGTGACTTGTTTACATGCACATTTAAGCCCCCTAACTAGCCTCGTTCCTTACGTTTTTTGTGCATGAATTAGGGTCGTCTCCTATTTTTAGTTGCCTATTTGTTATCCTATGTGGTTTTGGTGTTCTTGGTAGGATAAGAATGACAACCTTGTATTAATAGAGCAATTCAGAGATAAATGGATCTAATTTAACGATTAAGCAAGACGATGGGATCAAGATCAAATACCGTAGTAGTTATGTGAATTATTCGGGAAATGATGAAGAACTCTCACGGGTCTTGAGGAGCTCCCACGAGTCTTGGGGCAGCATGCCCAGAGGGCTGAAGATGAAGGAGAACTCGCACGAGTCCTCCCTGACTCGTGCGAGTCTGCACCCAGCTCGTGCGAGTCCTCCCTAACTCGCACGAGTCTCTCAGCAGGATGTCTCCCACGATCATACTCAAGGAATCCCACGAGTACCCCAAGCTCTAGCATCTCCTTGGACTAATTTGAGGGGCCTAATCGTTATTTAAGCCCTTAGTTAATCCTAATATTGTACTTAATATAAATAGCTTATGTAATTATTATTGGCGAATACATTTTTAGACTATATTAGAGGAGATTAGAGGGAGATAATTAGGATCAATCTCTTAGTTTAGCTTAGGTTAATTACATCTTAATCCTTTCCCTGTTATTCAAGTTATTTAAGATCTAGTTTGTAATAGAAGAATCCTTGGGTTTTGGATTGAGGAATTTACAACTCCTCATCATCAATCAAAGCTTTCTTCCATTGTTCTTCCATTACTTTTTTTTCATCTTAAGTTGGTACAATTCCTTTTACTCTTTACTTAATCATTTACCATGTTATTTACTTCATCATCATCGTCATCATCATCATCATCATGTTTATGTTTGGTAAGATTTTTGACACCCCTTTTGCACGACTATCAATATGATGTGTGAGTAGTCCTCTAGTTAGGGTTAGTGGGGGATTAGGGGAGTAATCATGGGGTAGATATTTACTTTATGAGTTAATATGAATGATTCATTGTTATGTTCTTCAAATTATCCACATGTTATCACTACTACAAAAACAGGCAACTACAACGGCC
>VHZZ01009137.1:38329-51798 GCA_009801015.1 Silene noctiflora
TATATATATAATCTTTTCTAAAACATTATTAGAAAAACCCAAACCACGTTCTACTTCTCTATTCATCTTAATCGTTCCGCAAGCCAAGGGTGATAGTTTGTGAGTCCTAGCTTTTCTTTTTCGCGTCGATATCATTAGTGATGATCTCATGAAGAATATTTATTGATTGCTTATGCGTGCTCGGAGTTGCTTATCAGGTAGGGTTTCCCTACTCAGTTGCCTGTGGAATAGTGTATGATTATTGTGACGATATTTGTATTGGTTATGATTTATATTGTATGATTTGATTATATTGATGTGATGGTGTTGTGGTGGATGTTGGCGGTGGTGTTGTGGTGGAAGTTGTTGTTGGTATTGGTGTTGGTGATGGTTGGTTTTGTGAGCCATGCGAGAGATGTTCTCACCCCCTATTGTTCGCCTCTTGCGTTCTCTCGGCGCAGAGGGATGTGCACATTAAGGATCTGGGTTCGCTCATGCGTGAGTCGGGATTTTCGTGGTAAGGCTGCGGTCCGCACTGGCAAGGCTGTTGTCAGTTATTGGTTGTGACGAAGATTGGAGGTGGAGGTTACTGGTTGTCTTGGATGTTTGGGTTTATGCATTATATTGTATATTATTGTGCAATTGACTGACCCTGTGTTTGTTTTCAAACTGTGGAGATCCATTCGGGGATGGTGAGCAGTTGGTTTAGCAGGTGATGAAGATTTCCATTGTTGTTGTTGATGCGCGTCTGGCAAGGGCAGAGTCTGCACCGTTTTGTTGTCTTAGCTTCCACACACTTTAGACTTTGTTGTCACTGTTGGTTTTTAGTTTAGTTTTGTATTGGCACGCTTTTCCATTGTAAAAGTTAAACAATTAAACTTTATATTTGTTTCATTATGGTTTCAATGATGTTCACTATCTCGGGTAACCGAGATGGTACCATCCTCATCTTCTGAGGTAGTCCTTGGTAAGATGCCATGGGGTATGGGGGTGTTTCAGTTTTCCCATCCGTTGCAGAGTGAAAAGTTGTACACATCTTTAATGTCGTGCCCCTCAATTCCTGTAATTCTTGCCAAAATCGAGAAATGAACCTCGAATCCCGATCCATCACAATGTCTTTCCGCACCCCATGTAGCTTCACCGCATTACTCCTATCTGCCGTAGCCAACTCGATCTTATTCCTTGTATCTTTCATTAGAATGAAATGAGATGACTTGGTTAACCGACAAACGATTACCTAAATTATGTTGTTACCTCGTTGTGTATTTGGTAACCCCACAATGAAGTCTAGAAGCCTACCATCCGCATAATGGAAAATCTTAATGTAGCACCCGATTCTGCAGCTCCCTTCCATTCTCGGATCTTAGGGTCAAGTAACTGCTTTTTTTTATCTTGTCATAAAGCTTGGGCTCCATAGTTAGATCACTAATGGTGTCTCCCTTGAGAATCATGTGGATGCCCATATTCTCCATCTTATTTTTCAGTCACATCAAGGACATAGCAGTGCACAAAGAATGTAGACTCTTTCTACTCAATGCATGAGCTACCACATTAGCATTTCCCTCGTGATAGACAATATCCATATCATAGTCACCTATCAGCTTCATCCATCTTCTATGTCGCATGTTCATCTCCCTTTGGGTATAGATGTACTTTAAACTTTTATGATCTGAAAACACCTTGAAGGTCGCTCCATATAGGTATTGCCTCCAAATATTCAAAAAAAAAACAACCGCACCCAGCTCTAGATAGTGAGTAGGATAATTCTCTTCATACGACTTCAGCTACCTCGACTGTAATATGTCAGTTTTCTGGTCTTAGGTTACTCGGCCGAGTATAGGGTATTCGACCGAGTACGTGGTGTGATTGATTTTGTTAGGCTTCTTACTTGTGAGTACTCGATCGAGTGTGTGGGTACTCGATCGAGTGTCGCGTACTCGACCTACTGCCTGGTCCGTTTACGTTATTTTTCGTGGTTTGATTAAGGTAATTTTGGAAGCATATAAATAAGGTTTTATCGACTTAAATCATTTTATAATTACTCTTAAAACACTTTTTCACAAAGCTGACAACGACGTTAACTGCTTCTTCTATTATCCTAATTATTCTAAGGATAGGATTCATCGTTTTGGGGTTTTCGCTTGTTTATTGTTGGGTATGTCTTCTACCTTAGTATTTTGTCATTTTGTTAAAGTTAGGCAAACCCTAATTGGGTTATTTGCGGGTTTTTAGGGTGGTTATCATTTGATATGTTGTTATATTGATATCATAATAGGCGAGGACTTCATATAGGTGGCGTTCTAACTTGCTTGCTTGTGTTGTTGCTTAGATTTATGATCAGGTAGGGCTTCCCCAGTGAGTTGATTGCGTAATTGGTATAAGATGTCATTGCGACAGATTACTATTATTATTATTATGATTGAGATTATTGTGTTTGGTTATTGGATGTCGTTGTGGAGCCATTTTTGGGAGATGGTTCCAACCCCATGTTCGCCTCTTGGGGCTTCCGTCATAAGGGGGATGTTCACATTAATGATATGAGTTTGCTCGTTGCGATGAATGGGGATTTGGTGGTACGGCTGCGGTCCCCATTGGCGGTGTTGATTACCCGTTGCGATGGATAATATGTCAGGGCTACACACCTTGGTGTGTAGTCGGTTACTGGTTACTTTGGAGTTTGGAGGATGGTCAATACAATTTGGATTGAATTATGTGTTGGCTTGTATTTTTATGATTCGTTACATTGGTTATGCAGTTTCCTGACCCCGAATTGTTTTCAAAACTGTGGTGATCTACTCCAGGATAGTGAGCAGTTGATTTAGCATGCATTGGATGTGGATGTAGCTCGCGGGATATGGACGGGGCAGAGTCATCACATGTTCTTTAGCTAGCTTCTGCTGTTGTCTTATACATAGAGTTTTCCACTACTTTAGAGTTTTCCACTTTGTTATACTTTACCTTGTTTTGGAGTTGTAACCGTTTTTATTGGATTTTCAGTTGTATTTAATTAAACAGTTTTACTTTCAAATAAATGTTCAATTATGGTCCATTTAATATACTTTACCTCAGACAACCGAGATGGTAGCACTTCTGTATGCCAAGGTGGTCCTTGGTAAAGCACTTTGGTTTAAGGGGGTGTTACAAAGTGGTATCAAAGCAACGATTTTGGAACCTAAAACCAATTAATAAAATGAAGATAGGTTGGGATGAATTGCCCAGATGAGATGAATGTGGAACAAGCTGCGTTCTACCTGACGGATGAGGCTCCAGTGTTGTGGAATTTTGAGCGGGAGAGTGCTCGTGAGTTCTACAAGAATTTGGGTGAGCCTGCTATTACTTGGGCTGAATTCAAGAAGCCATGAGATATCARTTTGTTCCAGAGCACATTCGGAACAAATTGAGGGCGAAGTTTGATTCTTTCCATGTGACTGAGAGTATGACTGTGGCGGAGTACTACTGCAAGTTCAATGTGTAATAGCGTTACGCAGATGACATGGAGTTGAGCCAACTGAGCCTGGCTATTTGTTTCGAGAAAGGGTTGTCGTTGAAGATCTTAGAGAGGCTACCTGTTGGGGTTCTCACATATTTGAAAGAAGTTTATGAAAGAGATGATAATCCAGATAGATGGTCAACATGGCTAGGGAGGCCAAAGAGAAGGGGAATGAGAAGAGTAAGGCGGACCACGAGAGTAGGCGCAATAAGGCTTCAAGCGTGGGAATTACAACCAGGGTAGGACTTTGTAGATACCCGTATATGTCGATACTAGCATTTATAGAAAACTCGCCAAACACCCAATGATGATAGGACAACATGTACTTAAAAGTTGGTCATACCGTCATTTGAGTTCGTTTTACGATGTAAAAGGGACGTTGTCGATGAAACGTTTTATTAATTATTTTTTAAAACGTTTTGTTCGTTTATTTTAATTTAAATGATATTTAAATTAATTGTTTCAAATTATTTTTATTTATTTAATTTAAATTTATAATATTTATTTTATTGAAAATCAAATATTTATTTTATTCAATTTGGAAATTTCATTTCAAAAATCGAATTTCGAAAGTTTTAAAAACGAGTTGAAAACTCGATTGAATGAACGATTTATGGCTCATTTTTAGCTCGATTTTTAAGCCCATTTTCTTTACTAATTGGCACTAACTTCAAGTAGGCCGATCCAATTATCTACCCAACCCCGTAGCCCATCTTCGAATCCCCTTGACCCGTCCCAATTTCGAGCTCAAACAACCAGACACCAAACCAGCCCCTAAACCCGTGTTAAACACACTCCAAACTCGACACTTTTGCACAACCCAAGCACCTCCAATTCGACCCTCCTCTATCCCACATAAACCATCCCTATTTAGCCAACATAACCACCCTTACTCAGCCCCATAGGCACCATTCGAACCCGTCCAATAACCTTACACAAAACAACCCATAAACACGCATAAACAGCCTTCCCGTACTTTGTTTTCCAGTAGCCTTTGGAGTCAAATTAGAGCTCAATTTCTTCCCTTCCAAGCTTCTCCAATTACCTACATCAACCATAATACCTTGTATCTTAATAAAACCAACAAACCCTATCCCAGTCCCCTAAACAATACAGCCAAAATCTATCCCTAACATAAAACAGTCCAAACGCAAACACCATATGTAAACCCTACTTCTATCCTTATAAATACCCATACACCTCAACCATTAACAAACCTTAGCACCGTATGAGCTCCTCTTAGAAATCCTCACTCCTTACCCATAACCTACACACTCATAAATCTCCCAAAAACCCTAAGGTTTAGTCAAGACAGGCGCTCGAAAAATAGAGTATCCACTTTCTATTTTCGAGTTTCTGCTTCTTCTTCTACCTCATTTTTTGCACTCAAATAACCTCAAATCATATGATATGTTTAAATATTCACAAAATTCATACTTTCTACTTTCCAGAAAATCTTTCAAATCTCGTTTTGGTTAAGAGACGAAGTTGTGGTGATCGTTTGAAGTTGGCTGTGCAACCGGTTAATTTTGAACGTGTTATTCAAGTTACAATTTTCCAAATTCAATTGTTTTCATTGACGACGGCCTCTCGGGATAAAACCTTACAATCGAATACGATCTAAGATATAGATCAACGATACATGTACGTTGAGGGTGCCAAAATACCTTCCCTTTCCCTTTTCTTTTCGTATTTTTTATCGTTTTTTTATTATGTACATTATTTATCGTTTTTATTGTTTTATTTTTATTTGTTTAAATAAAACTTAGTTTAGTATAGAGTATGAGTTACAGTACCATTATGAACACCCGCGTTGACTCGATTAGAAAAAGAAAGCGGCCAGATTGGTTGATCGTTATCCCTTCTCGTTTACATATCCTTGTGTTTGTATGAGGGCAGCAATAAATAATTTTAATTCGAGTTGCTAATCGATGAAATCAATTTTCGATCTTTCTTTCTTATTTCGTCTGTCACACGAATTTGTAAGACTAATTTAGACTTACAATTTAATTAATTTGACTAGTTGACGACATAATTTAATTTGCTAATCGAACTAGACATTAGGTTTTGTTTTTATGACTAAATCGTAACAATTTGTAAATAACATGTTTAATTAACAATTAACAACCATAACAATTTAATTAATTTGACAGATAGTTCATACATTCAGCTTCACTAGACATATAGGTCATACATTAACTTAATCTATAAATTTATTTAATTTAACGGTTCTATTTAATTAATCAATTCCTCTTTTCTACCATCTTTTTTAGCTAGTATAAGACTGCGTGCTTAACACCGTCTTTTTAGCATTCAATGACTAAAATAAGACTAAAAAGAAGCAATAGTCGACCTCCTAGGGCCGTGTGCCTCTCATCCTAGTTCTCCTCTTTGAAATTCGTTTTTCTAACTCGATTTTAACAATTTGCAATTCGATATAACATGTAATTAATCTAGATCATGTTTGTATAGTTTCCTGTTTGTTTTCACATGTTTATTTGAATGTCTAAATAGAATGTTTATATTTGTTTTTTGATTGTTTTACCTTGTTGTCACACGTTTTATTATGAAATAATATTAATATGTTTTAAGTACCGTAACAATTCACATGTCTAGAAATTCGATATGGGTCATCTGTTTCGGTCGTGTACCCTACATTGGGCCGTGTGCCGTCTCTTCCCTTTTGGCTTAGAATTTGTCAATTGTTGCTTACTTTTGAATGTTCTGTAAATATGTGATGTTTATTTGATTTAATGTTTCACATGCTTTTGTAATTATGCACCAAATCATATTGTACAATTAGAATCCGACTCAACCTTGTATAGGATATGCATGAACCCATTTAGGGCCATTCGGCCGTGTAGATGTCTCGGCCAATAAGCCTTTATTTCCTCTTTTGTTTGAAATTTTGTATGTTTAATTGTTTATTAGCTTTATTACGATTATTGTTATGAACTAACAATTAATGCAGCGCCGCTAAAGTAAGAATTCTCTAATCTTTCTTTTGGATGATTATTTTTACTAGAATATTCTTAATGAACATTCACATTTTAAAATAACTTGACAAGTTAAATGTGCATTAAATTGATAAAGAATGACATTTACATGTTAGGGTTTAAAACAACGATTGCATATTCACATGTGATACATAGCAAAAATAGCCATTGTTTTATTTAGTAAAGACCGTTAATGTAACGAACGGAGTTGGGTGTTTTATTAAAGAATTTAATTTGACTTCCTAACACGTAATCTTACACGAACTCATTTTCTCTAAAATTTGTTTGTAAATTCCACCTAAAAGTTAAGTGGCAACTCTTTTCGAAAAGCAAAATGTTTTTATGAAATAAAAGCATCGCGTGGGCGATTTTCCCTCATCCATAATTTGGCGACTCCAATGGGGATAGTGAAACTTGAAAACTAAAATAATGGCTATTAGGAGTATTCATCACATGTTTTTTTTAACGTTGATCATGCATAAACCCTAACTGAGACTTTAGAATTCAAACCATTTTCCCTCTTGGATCGATTCCAAGATAGGAGAATGACGTTCACTATGCCCGATTTAGTATCAGGTGGTTCTGCCGAGGTTAACAACTTCTTACTCACCATTTTGTTACGGACTTATGGTGGGTTTGTTCGTTACCTAACAACGTGGGATCATTGGCACAGACCCATTTGTAGAAGACCGACCTAGACTTAGAAGAGTCTAGGCTCATGCATTGCATCCCTAAAATTTGAATGACTAAGTGCTATGTGATTCCCGAGTCGTGTTTTCAAAATCTTTTTTTTCCATCATTTTCGAAAATATAACAAAAGTCGTTTTTTTTACTTTTTTTTTCAAAATTTTAAGCCCAATCTTTTCCAAACCTTCAAATCATATTTCAATCCCGAACCTTTTTCAAACTTACCTCTTTTGAAAAAGAACCATTTCCAAGTCGAAATACTACCGAATTAGGATTAGAATTTTTTTGACCAAAATAAGCCTTTTATAAGTCGGCATGCTGCCCATTTAAATGCTCATTTTAATTCAATCCTCTTCAATTTCAAATTCCAATGAACCATGTTTCGAACCTAACCCAGACCTAGAATGAAATTTGAGTCAGTTGGGTCGAGTCTAGCCTATTTAGGCTAATGTTGGTCTATGTCAGCCATGTTGGTTTTGTCTAAGGTTCAAGTGAACCTGTTGTCTAGCAAAACACAACCCTAGTAGGTTAACCAAGCCACCTCTTGGGTCCAAGTCAAATATGTCGACCATTTGGTTAAAGTCAAACCACAAAATGCCTTATTTAGAACACCATGGGGCCTCTTTTTCGATCCTGTGAGCCATGTTTGGTTCAATCACAGTTTAGTCACACCATGTCAATGTCAAGTCTAAGTAAATATTCAGTTGAATCAGGTCATAGTCCTAGTTAGGTCTAAGACCCCTAACCCACACGTGTGACCCCGTATAAATGAGCCACTTAGCTCATTTCTTGAGTCTATGTCTGTCTTTGAGTCGAGTCCTTATTAGTGCAGGGGTTTGATTCAGATTTTGATTTCGTTCGGGGTTTTTGGTAGTAAGGCCGGCCTAGACTAGGAAAATGACACCTGAAGCACTTGTGACTAAGATGAGTGAGACTCTGGAACATCTTATGGCTCAGTTAACTGCAATCGAGACTAAGATTGGTGGGGAGGTCCTTATAACCACCACCCTAGAAATGTATGAGTTTGAAAGGTGATTCAAGATCGTTGAAGACCAACTGAAGCACTCTCAAGGAGAGAGCATCCATTTTGAAAATGTCAGGACCTATGCTCTGGTCCAGGATGAACTTCCCAAAAACTTTGTGCTCACAAATATACCTAAATTTAAGGGAACTGAAAACCCTCTCCAGCATATTAGGTCCTACAAGGAACACCTTGATTTGAAAAGCGTGCCTGGAAGCATGCTAACTTCCATCTATGCCCAGTATTTGAAGGAACATCCAAGGGCATGGTTCTATAACCTAGATCTGAAGAACTACCCTACTTTCGAAGATCTAGCTACTGAATTCTGTAGCCATTATGCTGACAATAACGAGATCCAAACAAAAATGAGAACTCTCGAGGTTATGACCCAAAAGGTGAAGGAGGGCTTCACTGATTTCTTCGCCCGCTGGCCCGCTGAAAGTGTGAAATTGACCAAAAAGCCCTGACGAAGTCGATATGGTTGACAAGTCTGTTAAAAACCTTCAACATGCCTACCGTAATGAGATAAAGTATCAAAACTTTAGTACATTCAAATATCTAACCCGTATCGGGAGGAAAATCGAAGATGACCTCCGTGCTATGGAAATTGCTAAGCAAAAAGGGTACCTTGGAGCTTCTTCCTCGAAATCAAAGGCATACGTTAATGACGATCATGTCCAAGATATTAGCTTTTCGGGAGGAGCTTCCAAAAGGCCAGAACGCTCTAGCCTAAGAGTGTTCACTGATATAGGGTGTAACTATACATATTCCCTCGAAAGACTCATGGCCCAAGGAAAACTGGACCCCATAGGCCCAACTGCAGAGCCACCGTTGGAGCAACATAACAAATTGTACAAGCCAGACGCGTATTATGCTTATCATCAAGGAAAAGGGCATGACACGGAGAAGTGTTACCATCTCAAACACGAAATCCAAGATATGATCGAGAATGGAACGCTCAAGATCCCCACTGTCAAGCCCAACAATATTGCTAACCCATTTGGTGATCATGCAAATGGGATATTTGTCGAAGATAGTGCTAATATGACTCATTTGATTCGGCTTGTAAGCCGCCTAAATGGGACCTATGTGGGATAAATGTTCGTTTATTGCTCCAAATTCCAGCCAAGTTCGAATAATGAGGCCCAAGACGAGATTTGATGATTACGAGTCGGAGTCTATTTTTCAGTTTTAGTCTAAGTCGAGTCTAGGACTTTCCTTTATTGCAATTGAGTCTTAGTTCTGCGATCTAGGGTATGTCCTAGAGATCGCTCTTTGAGTCTGTTAAACGTTTATAATTTTGAATAAAAGTATCACATGTTCATTTCCAGATTTGTTCCACTCTTGTTCATCAATCTAAAATGCACGACGCACTCGAATAGTGCTCCTAGTTAAAAATGTGTCATGTTGTAGATGGTAAGGTACCTTAGGACCCAATGTCTATTTACTTTACCTATTCCATGTCTGGCGGTAGAAAACCTCTACTAGAACAAGTGCTAAAGATATGCCTACGACAAGCCTTGGTGTTTCCCAGAAACCGTCCCATATCTGAAAGAGATGCAACAGACTCAGATTGACGAAGTGTGCTAGTGTGACCCAATCTATTTGCCGAAGCCCAAATATTTCAAGGAGAATCCAGTTGCAAACGAAAGTGTTGTTTCGAAAGAAACAAAAAAGAAGAAAAAAGAATAAAAAGAAAAAGAAATGAAAAAGAAAACAAAGATATAAAAATGAAAAAAGAAGATGTGAAATCACGGAACGTTTTTGGTTGAATGTCGAAGTTACAAATGTAAAAAGTCAAACAACATACCTATTATTGAAATTCAATAGACGAAGCCTAAAAATATAAAAGTCCATCTTGAGAGAGTTACAGGGGAAAAATCGGGAATTTTGAGAATCATCCCACCTATGTTATTACACCAAGCCTCTAGAGTCCAGATATGGAAATTTGAACACATATTTGTTCTACCAACCTATTTGCACTCGGGTTTTATCAAACTCGAGACACCATTTCCAATCACGCTGTAAGACATAGCCCATTGGCCTAAGAACCAGAAAACGAACCTTCAGAATGAGGGTCCAATATTCAAGCCTTTTATTACCAAGCTCCACATCCCAAATAACAACAACCTCCTGCACCAACCTTAGACATGGGATTAGAAGGTACCTTACAGGCTAGAATGGGATACACCATGATGTTTCAGGTGAAACCTTTGAGTGTGTACACACGAATCAAAATGACCATTTTATGCACTTTCATCGAACTACGTCGGATTTGATTTCGCTCCACGCGAATACGTAGGCAGTCCTTCAGTAAGAGATTAAACCTACCCATCTGTCATCCAAGTTGTTATCTTGTCGATTTCTTACGGGTCTTAACCAAAGTCCAAATGAAGTCACCTTTGTTGAGTCAGTCTTGGTACTCGGGTTAAGCTAGGATCAAGATGTAGATTCGCGATGAGTAGTTCTCAAGTCTCATAATGAGTTCTATCTGATGATGTTGGCAAAGAGGCTTGGTCGTCCGTATAGAATGTCGGGTCCATTTGCTAAATAGATGAGGATTTGTGTCGGGAACCGAAAAATGAATTAGCCCACTGAAAAGAAATAAGGCGAAGGCAAAAATAAAATGAAAGCCCGCTGAAAAGAAAGAAGGCGGAGACAAAAACGAAACGAAAGCCCGCTGAAAAGAAAGAAGGTGAAGGCAAAAAATGATATGAAAACCCGCTGAAAATAAAGAAGGCGGAGGTGAAAGATGATGACGGTTGATAATTGCTTATTTTATATACTTTAACCCCTTATATTTGATCAATTTCTCATGTCATTTAGCACTTATCATAGTGTTTTATGAGCTAATATGTGTATTCTAGTATCTTTGCTTGTTTTGACACGTTTTGTAGGTACTTAAGCTTTTAGGAGCAAAAGTCTACTAATTATGCAAGACTAGAGTACAAGGCTAAGTACAAGAGAAAGTTTTGGGCTAACATGAAGATGTTGCATGGGTTTGCATGGAGAAAATGATGGATTGAAATATAAAAATGCAAATGAAGTCAATGTGCAAGTCAAGCCTAAAATCCAAGTCCAAATTAGAGTGGAAAACATGGTATTCCAAATGCTCTTAGGATGCTAAATGAAGGTCTTAAACCGGAGAGTTAATCGCATAATTATGAACCAACATTGGATACCATGACTTTAATGCATGAATTTATGAGAAACGGGCTAGAACATCACGTCCCCGATCGGCGACACGATCGGGGTTGGGTGTCCCCGATCGGGGACGCAGCTCCCTTAATGCATTCGTTTCAAGCTCAACTCCCTATAAATACTAGGTCTCGTCCGATCATTCACATACATTTTATCATATAATTCTCTCTAAAATTATAGTAGTTAGTTTACTATAGTTTAGCTTAGTTTAGTTTAGTTTAGTATTTTATTAATGTTACAAACAATTTCCATTTACAATTTCCAATTCAAGTTTATTTAAGTTGTTGTTCTTCAATTTCAAGTTCTCCATTTTCTTTATGTTCTTCATTTCCATTCACGGTAATCTTTTCTAGTTTTCATTTTACTTATACAGTTATTTTGTAGTTTACATTTCATTTGCAAGTTTTCATTTTACATTATGGTATTACATTATGTTTGCATGTTTATTTTCATATAGCATTTTCATTTGTTATTATTTCCACATGAGTAGCTAGATTTCCTAGTCTAGGGATTAGGGGAGTCATGTATAACTGATTAATAAAACAAGTTGTTAACTTGGTTAATCACTTATCATTTCTACACATGCTTTCTTCGTAATGTTAAGCTTAGTTTATTGATCACATTCTATGATTAAATATGTTATACAATCTATAAGTCGCGAGGCATGGATTCGTATTAGAACTAGCATGTTGTAGTAGATCGACTTAACTCATAGTGAAAGCTTGTTAGGACCCAATTTAAGGCCGATGCTAAAAGTGAAAGCTGGGTGTCGTTAGGCCTAGATGATCATTTTTGATCTACTAGTTTTATAACTATTTAAATATCAATTTGTATGTATGAACCGACCCCCTAGACGTCTTTTACTTTATTGTTTGCTTTTATATTTTTTTGCATAAATCAACAAACCCCCATATCTTGTGACCGACCAAGGTAAAATTCAATCCATCACAACTAATTAGAAACCACCGTACTCCCTGTGGATTCGACCCCTAAATACTACATTATTTTGTTGTACCTAGGGTAATTTATTTTTGATAGGTTGGCGAAGACCTATTCAAATTTTGGCGCCGTTGCCGGGGAGCACGGTTTTGTTTGTTATTTAGTTGTTGGGGACGACCTGTTCAAAGAGATTGAAGCTCGTTTGGAGCAACTTTCTCAAAAGGAAGCAAGTGTAAGAGCACCTATTTTCTCAAATTCCGCTCTTGCCCCATGTGAGCCTATTTTCTCTTCTTTCCCCTCTTTACCCTCCTAAAATGAGTCTTTTGATACTAAAGAATTTAATTTATTGGATGATGATAATGATGATGGACCGATTTTATCTTTTAAAATCCCCACTAGTCTCATTCCAATAGAAAATGTAGAAACTCGTATTGACGGGATTGACCCCCTAGTAGACGAGTTATCTTCTATAAATGAATTTGTTGAGATTAATTGTGATTCTAATGAGGTTTCACCCGAGTATTTTGACCCCTTGACAATTCATTTGTAGAGGATGTTGTTGACCCGATTAAGGAGAATGAAGGAATAAGTACTATTGATTTAGAAGTTGAATGGGATAAACCTCCCATTATTGATGAGTCCTCCACTTTTCCTTCTCTTGTGCACTAACGATTTATTTTATGGTCTTAAGCATAATTCTCCATCTCTTGCTCACGAGAGGAGTGATACGGTGGTACTTTTTGAAGTCCCCATATGTGCCATGATAAGTTTTATTCATCCTTACCTTTGATCTATTATGCTTATATCTTACCAATTGCTTACATATGTTTTCATATTGCTCATGCGCAAGTATATGATAGGCTTCTAAGGGCTTTAACGTGCTTTTTAAAGATGAAAATGCCCAAAGGAGAACTAAAGTCTAGCGAGACTTTAAATGGCGCTTCTCGGGAGGCAACCCGAGCTTCTCATGTCTTTTATTTTTCTTTTAATTCTTTTTAATTTGCATTTTAATAATTGATTGATTTAAGTTTTAGTTAGCTAGTATTATTTGATCCCCGAATCCGTTATAGCTTGGGGGAAGTTAGCTAATTAGTAAGTTTTTCATTTGCATTCTAGTTTAGCTTTGCATCCTCATCTCCCTATGTTGGTTTTTCTT
>VHZZ01009138.1:23846-37721 GCA_009801015.1 Silene noctiflora
CATCAACAAGAACAAAAACATACCTGGATCCTCCTCTACTTCTTACCTTCATTGGACCACATAGATCAATGTGTACCAATTCTTACCTTCGGGCTTGACTTGCTACAACTATGGCGGTTCAGGCCACAAAAGGCATGAGTGTACCAGTCCTGGCAGGAACGACTTTCAGGGAAGCGCAGATGAGGGTTTTCCCAAGGACTCGATCAGAGTATGGCTAGCAAAAGACCAACTAGGTCATGGCATAGCCAAGGAAGTCAAGTCAACAATGGTAAATTCAACTGCGACAATGGGAGGAATTATGAGAGGTAGAACAATAATGGGAATACGAACTCGGCTGCTAAATCGACTGCATCGGCTGGCATGGTGCAGGGTGGCGGACAAAAGAAGAGCGGCAAGCTGATCATGTTGGATAAGCAATCAGCGGAGGATGATGCGCAAGTGGTCACCAGTACATTTCTTCTTAATAATATTCTTCTTTTGTTTTATTTGATTCGGGGGCGACACATTTATTTGTATCTAGAAGTCATGCTAAGGCTATGGGTTTGGGGGAGTATGAGTCTATAAGGGATGAATTTTTTACACCGTCGGGAGAGTCTGTATCTTGTGAGGAATTGTATAAGAGAGTGTTTGTGGTTGTTGGACAAGTCACCTTTCCAGTTGATTTGTTTGAGTTTCTTATGGATGGGTTTGAGGTCATAGTCGGGATGGATTGTTTGGGGAGGTATAGTGCTACCATAGACTGTCACCAGAAGAAGGTCCCCTTAAAAGGGCCTAAGGGAGTTCGAGTGTCTTATCGTGGGTTTGTGATCAAACCCAAAGTCAAGATCATTGCAGCTGTGACATTGAAGTCGTACCTGAGGAAGGTCTATCCAATGATTCTATGCCACGTGAAAGACACTAGGATAGATGAGCCACCAGCAATAGAGATACCTTTGGTGGGTGAGTTCGGGGATGTTTTTCCATATGAGACATCGGGGTTACCATCGCAGCGAGATATCAATTTCAGTGTGGAGTTGAAACCAGGGACGAGAGCTATCTCTAAGGCCCCGTACTGTATGGGTCCTAAGGTGCTGTCAGAGTTGAAGAAGCAGTTAGATGAGTTGAAAGAGAAGGGGTATATTAGACCTAGTGTATCGCTTTGGGGTAATCTAGTTCTGTTTGTAAAGAAGAAGGATGGGAGCTTAAGGTTGTGTATTGACTACAGGGAGTTGAACTATGTGACGGTGAAGAACAGGTATCCTTTACCGAGGATTGATGACCTTTTTAACCAATTGAGTGCGGCTAGAGTGTTTTTAAAGATTAATCAGCGGTCGGGGTACCATCAGCTGAGGATCCAGAATGAGGACATACCGAAAACAGCTTTTCGATCGAGGCATGGTCACTATGAGTATGTGGTAATGACGTTCGGGTTGACTAATGCACCGGTAGTTTTCATGGATTTGATGAACCGGGTTTTCAGTCAGTTCTTGGATCGGTTAGTAGTAGTCTTCATTGATGAAATTCTAGTTTACTCTAATACTAATGAGGAGCACGAGGAGCATCTGAGACTGGTCTTGCAAATCTTGTGCGATAATCAGTTGTATGCTAAGTTGTCTAAGTGCGAGTTTTGGCTCTAGAAGGTGGCCTTTCTGGGCCATGTGTTATCTAAGGATGGGGTAGCTGTGGATCCTGCCAAGATAGAGGCGGTGACTAGATGGGAAGCACCGAAAAATGTGGCTGATATTCGGAGTTTCTTGGGTGTAGCCAGGTATTACAGGAGGTTCGTGAAAGATTTCTCAAAGATAGCTAGACCTATGACAGCATTGATGAGGAAGGAGAACAGATTTCGTTGGGATGAGAGTTATGAGACGGCGTTCCAAACCATAAAGGAGCGTTTGACTACAACTCTTGTCTTAGCCTTGCCAAAGGGAAGTGAGAACTTTGAGGTCTACACGGATGCTTCAAAGAATGGGTTGGGTTGTGTACTAATGCAGAAGAGGAAGGTAATCGTTTATGCTTCGAGACAGCTAAAGACTTATGAAGAGAACGATCCTTCTCACGACTTGGAATTGGGTGTTGTGGTTTTTACTTTGATAATTTGGAGGCACTACCTTTATGGAGCGACTTTTAAGGTGTTTTCAGATCATAAAATCTTGAAATACATCTACATCCAAAAGGAGCCGAATATGTGTCAGAGGAGATGGATGGAGTTGATTGGTGACTATGATATGAAGATTATCTATCATGAGGGAAGGCCAATATTGTTGCTGATGCGTTGAGCCGGAAGAGTGTGCATTCTTTATGTACAACTATGTCTCTTATGTGACTTAAGGATGAGGTAAATGGGATGGGGATTCACATGATTCTAAAAGGGGATGCTCTTGGGGACTTGACACTGGAACCTGAACTTTATAAGGAGATCCAAAGTAAGCAAGCTGATGATCCTAAGATCCGAGAGTGGAGAGATGGGGTGGAAAAGGGATCTGCTTCGAGATTTTCTGTTCATGCTGATGGGAGTGTTAGATTTGATGGGAGATGGTGTGTACCTAATGATGTTGAGCTGAGGAAGATGATCATGACCGAGGCTCATTGCACTCCTTATTCAGTACATCAAGGTGGTGATAAGAATTACAAGGATCTAAAGAAGACTTTTTGGTGTTCTGGGATGAAAAGGGAGACCGCTGAGTTTGTGGCTAGATGTTTGACTTGTCAAAGGGTCTAAGGAGAGCAGTGAAGACTGCAAGGTAAGATTCAATCTCTTGAGGTACCTGAGTGAAAGTGGGAATCTATTTCTATGGATTTCATTGTAGGGTTGCCGAGGACACAGCAAGGCAACAATATGATTTGGGTGACTGTGGATCGATTGACGAAGTCGACTCAATTCATTCCAATGAAGGATACTTGGAGCAAGCTATAGTTAGCCAATGGGTATAGGAAAAATGTGGTTCGGTAACATGGTGTACCGAAAGACATTGTATCAGATCGGGATGCGCGGTTTATATCTAAGTTTTGGCGGTAGTTGCAGGAATTAATGGGTATTACCCTGAAGATGAGTACGGCTTTTCATCCTGCACCAGATGGGCAGATTGAGTGGACGATCAAGACTTTGGAAGATATGCTGAGGGCTTGTGTTATGGAGTTTGGTGGCAGCTGGGAGAATCGACTGGACCTGATTAAGTTTTCTTATAACAACAGTTTCCACACAAGTATTGGGATGGCACCGTTTGAGGCTCTTTATGGGAGGAGATGCATGAGTGCTATTTGTTGGGATAATAGTGATGAGTCTGTGGTTTTAGGACCACAAATGGTTCATGATATTATTGAGCAGGTACGGTTGATTAGACAAAAGATAAAAGAAGCTCAAGATCGACAAAAGAGCTATGCCGACTTGCATCGCAGGGACATCGAGTTTCAGGTCGGTGACAAGGTCCTTTTGAAAGTGTCACCTATGCAGGGCGTTATGCGTTTTGGCAAAAGAGGTTAGTTGAGCCAGAAGTTTATAGGTCTGTATGAGATTTTGGATAAGATTGGTGAGGTAGCTTATCGATTGACGTTGCCACCAGCTTTAGGCCGTGTGCATAATGTATTCCATGTGTCTCAACTCCGGAATTACCTAAGTGATCCTTCTCATGTGCTAGAGGTTAAGAACATTAAGTTGGATGAGTCTTTGACTTACATGGAGGTACCAAAGGGGATCTTGGACCGTAAGGTGCGCAAGACCAGGAATGGTGAGACAGTATTGCTGAAGGTGTTGTGGACCAATCATAATGTCGAGGAAGCAACTTGGCAAGCGGAGGAGGCAATAAAGGAGCGGTATCCACATCTTTTTTATCAGGTATGGTTGGTTACGAGGACGTAACCTTATTCTTTTTATGGTTTGGGTATGTTTTAGTTTTGGGTCAGAATTAGTGTCGTTTTATCAAGTATAGTTTTGAACTTTGGGGACGCAGTTCGTTTTTAAGGAGGGAATATAGTAATACACCAGTTTTGTGACCTCAGGCTACTCGACCGAGTGGGTCTACTCGACCGAGTAGCTGGTTTAGGTGGTCTGTCAGTGTTCTGTTTGTTTTTAACTCAGTCGAGTGTGTTAGCACTCGGTCGAGTGAGGCGTACTCGATCGAGTGTCCTGCACTCGGTTGAGTGTGACTTACCCGATCGAGTGTCTCGTACTCGATCGAGTGTTCGATTCATTAAGGGTTTTTACATGGTTTGATATAAATAGAACGTGAAGCAGTGTTTTTTGTCTGTTAACCTTAAAAAATTTCCCAAATCATCTTTTTACATACTAAGCAACATAGAACTGCTCTTTTCTATTTCCTATCAATCCAAGGCGTTAATTCATCTATTTTTAGGGATTTTCACACCTTTGCCTTTGTAATGTTTTGGGTAAGCCTTTGATCTAGTCATTTTTGGTTTTTTTTTTGTAGGTTAGTGAAACCCTAATTTGAGGATTTGGGGGTTTTGGGATTAGATTGCCTTGTTCGTTGTTTTGATTACTTAATTATGTTATAGGATGAGACTTCTTAGAAGAAGATTTCTAATTTCCGTGCTGTGATTGTTGGAGTTGCTTATCAGGTAGGATTTCCCTACTCAGTTGACTGTAGAATGATATGTATTTAAATGTGACGATATTTGCTACTGTCTTATGATATGTTATGTTATGTTTATGATATGGATGCTGTTGTTTGAGTTTGGAGTTAGTATTGTGAGCCATTACGAGAGATGGTCTCACCCTCATTGTTCGCCTCTTGTGTTTCTCGACGCAAGGGGGATGTGAACACTAATGGACTTGGGTTCACTCATGCGTAAGCAGGGATTTTGATGGTAAGGTTACGGTCCCCACTGGCGGCATGCATTACCCGTTGCGATGGGTAATTTGGAAAGGCTACACACCTTGGTGTGTAGTCGGTTAATGGTTACTATGGAGTTTGGAGGTATTGGCGATGGTTATAGCGGATGTTCGTATTTATGTTTCGCTATTTCATTTAATGGTATAGGTGACATGCCCCGTTTCTGTTTTCAAAACTATAGTGATCCATTCGGGGATGGTTAACAGTTGGCTTGGCAGGTGATGATGGTTACCTTTGTTGACGTTGCTGCGGGATTTGGCAGGGCAGAGTCATCACCAGTGTTTAGTAGTCTAGCTTCCACATACTTTGTTTTATATGGTTATCACAGTTTTTGGATTTGGTTTTGTATTGGTTTTTAGGAGACTTGTAATTAGTTTTTTAAAGTTAAATCTTTATATTATGTTTCATTATGGTTTCTGTGATGTATACTACCTCGGGTAACCGAGATGATAACACTTTCATGTCTTGAGGTAGTCCTTGGTAAGGTGCCTTGAGGTATGAGGGTGTTACAGGCTCGTACTCGACCGAGTGTCCGGTTCGTTACGGGTTGCTTGATATAAATAGAACGGAAGCATGTTATAATCATATTTTACACACTAAAACTTTTCATTAAGCTGCTTAATCATCTTTTTACAAGAACTCAACAACGTAAAGTGCTTCCCTTCTATTCATATCGATCTGAGGCGTGGAGTTCATCATTTTTGGGGATTTTCACACCTTTATTTCTCTAATCATTTGGGTAAGTCTTTGATCTAGTCATTTATGGTATTGTTGTAGATTAGTGAAACTCTAATTTGAGTATTTGGGGGTTTTGGGACTAGATTCCTTCGTTCGTTGTTTTGATTACTTAATTATGTTTTAGGAGGAGACTTCGTAGAATAAGCTTTATGATTTTTGTGCTGTGATTGATTGTAGTTGCCTATCAGGTAGGGTTTCCCTACTCAGTTGACTGTAGAATGATATGTACTACAATGTGACGATCTTTGCTAATGTTTATGATATGGTTATGTTATGTGTATGATATGGATATTTTTGTTGGAGTTTGGAGTTGGTATTTTGAGCCATTGGGAGAGATGGTCTCACCCCCAATGCTCGCCTCTTGTGTTTCTCGACGCAAGAAGAATGTGCACATTAATGGACTTGGGTTCGCTCATGCGTCAGCGGGGATTTTGGTGGTAAGTCGTGGTCCCTACTAGCGGTGTGGATTACCTGTTGCGATGGGTAATCTAGCAGGGCTACACACCTTGGTGTCTAGTCGGTTACTGGTTACTGTGGATTTTGTAGGTGGTGGTTATGGTTACAGTGGATGTTCAAGCTTATGTATTGCTATATTATATTATTGTATAATTGTCTGACCCCGTTTCTGTTTTCAAAACTGTGGCGATCCATTCGGGGATAGTGAGCAGGTGGTGATGATTATCATTGTTGATGTTGCTGCGGGGATTGACAGGGCGGAGTCATTACCAGTTTTTAGTAGTCTAGCTTCCGCATAACTTTGTCTTATTTTGTTATCACAGTTTTGGGATTTGAATTGTATTTGTATTTTTGGGAGTTTGTAACCTTTTTGATAAAGTTAAACTTTAAGTATGTTTCATTATGGTTTATGTGATGTACATTGCCTCGGTTAACCGAGATGGTAGCACTTCCATATCTTGAGGTTGTCCTTGATAAGCTGCCTTGGGGGTATGGGGGTGTTACAAAGTGGTATCAGAGAGACGATTTTGGAACCTAAAACCAATCAATCAATGAACTTAGGGTGTCTATATAAAATAAACCCGGGTAGTAGTTGTTTAGGGCTACCTCAAAGGCTAGAGAGACGTCCTAAGGCTGCAATTTTGCCTTCACAACTTTTAACCTGTCACTATGGGGTGTCAAGGGTCGTTGTGTGCTTATATGCTTCCTTATATGTTCCATGTGCATGCCGGATGTTATATGTATGAGGTGTATGGAGATATGTGAACTATATGATATGAGTCGAGTTGTGAAATGTAATGGATAAGGTATTGACATGAGTTAGTAACATGATAAGGTTATATGGGAAATGTATGTGTTATTCAAGCATGAGGGTTGTTCGCATATTGCATGACTCGACTGGGCCTCTAGCACTCGACCGAGTGGTTAAATTAGGGTTTGGTACATGATCCCTGTAAGTTATCGACTCGACCGAGTGTACGAAGCACTCGATCGTATGGTGCGTGCTCGACCAAGTACATTACATACTCGACCGAGTTTGTTTCTGGGTAATTCTGGTCAGGTTCTGAATTAGTTAAACTCAAGCGAGTTAATAATTGACTCGACCGAGTTGGTTGTACTCGACCAAGTGTCATTTGGGCACTCGATCGAGTGTCTTCCTGGAAAAATATATGTTTCTCTTATATAGATAACGATGCCACCCAAAAGATTAGCTGTGTACTTGAAGGCTTCAGAGATGAGTCTTGATGAGATAGCTCGTATGATCGAACAACATAAGGCTCTAAAGACAATGGGAAAGCTAAGGAGAAGGTAGTGGATGCCACAAAGTTGAGCACCACTATCTCTCGCTTCAACCCTACAACCTCTGAGGGCACGGGGGCGCCGAACCTGTTGGATAACTAGCATAGAAAGATGGAGAGTATGCTTGAAGTGGTCAATTGTCCAAAGGAGCTGAAGGTGGAACAGGCTGCGTTTAACCTAAGGGATGAGGCCGGGGTTTGGTGGAATAGAGAGAAGGAGATGACAAGGGAGTATTATAGGAGCCAGGAGGAACCTGCTATCCCCTGGAATAAGTTCAAGAAGGCGATGAGGCACCAGTTCGTTCCTGAGCATGTGCGCAAAAAGTTGAGGGCGGAGTTTGACTCTTTCCGTATGACTAAGGGAACGACGGTGGCGGAGTACTACCGCAAATTCAATGAGTTGGTTCGTTATGGAGATGAATCAGGTGAGCTTAGCTATCCGCTTCGAGAAGGGGCTATCGGTGAAGATTCTTGAGAGGTTGACTTCTGGGGTCCTTACGGACTTGAAGGAAGTATATTAGAGGGCTGGGAATGGAGAGAGTTTGGGAGATATAATGAAAGAGGCTAAGGAGAAGGGTAGTAAGAAGAGGAAGGCTGAAAGAGAGGGCATCGGGACATCTGGGTTTAAGAGGGGGAACTACAACCAGGGGAGGGCTTCCTCTGGTGGCTTCGGATTCAGTGGAGGCTCGTTGTTTGGAGGCCGGGGTGGCAGGAGCTTTAGTGGCGGTTTAGGGTTGACTTGCTATAACTGTGGCGGCTCAGGCCACCAAAGGCATGAGTGTACCAGTCCTGGCGGGAACGGCTTTCAAGGATAGAGCATATGAGGGTTTTCTCAAGGAACGTGTCAGAATATGGCTAGCAACAGACCAGCTGGGTCATGGCATAACCAAGGGAGTCAAGGCAACCTTGGTAACTTCAACCGCAACAATTGTGGGAATTATCAGAGGCAAAATGATAATGGGAATCAGAACTCGACTGCTAAATCAACCGCATCGACTAGCACGGTGCAGGGTGGAGGACAGAAGAATAATGGTATGTTGTTCATGATGGATAAGCAAGCAGCGGAGGATTATGCGCAAGTGGTAACAGGTACATTCCTTAGGGCAAGTCAACTTTCCAGTTGATTTGTTTGAGTTTCCTATGGATGGGTTTGAGGTCATAGTTAGGATGAATTGGCGAAGGTCTCTTTAAAAGGGACTACGAAAGTTATAGTGTCTTACCGTGGGTTTGTGATCAAACCCAAAGTCAAGATCATTGTAGTTGTGACATTTAAGTCGTACCCAAGGAAGGGCTATCCTATGATTCTATGCCACGTGAAAGACACTAGCATAGAGTAGCTATCAACTATGGATATACCTGTGGTGGTTGAATTCAAGGACGTTTTTCCCAATGAGATACCTGGGTTACCACCGCAGAGGGATATCGATTTTAGTGTAGAGTTGAAGCCGGGGACGGTACCTATCTCTAAGGCCTCGTACCGTATGGGTCCTAAGGATCTGTCAGAGTGGAAGAAGCAGTTAGATGAGTTGCTAGAGAAGGTATACATTAAACCTAGTTTATCGCCTTGGGGTGATTTATTTCTGTTTGTAAAGAAGAAGGATGGCAGCTTATGGTTGTGTATTGACTACAGGGAGCTGGCCCATGTGACGGTGAAGAACATGTATCCTTTACCGAGGATTGATGACCTTTTTTACCAATTGAGTGGGGCTGGAGTGTTTTTAAAGATTAATCTGCGGTCGGGGTACCATCAGCTGAGGATACGGAATGAGGACATACCGAAAACAGCTTTTTTATCGAGGTATGGTCACTATGAGTATGTGGTAATGACGTTCGGGTTGACTAATGCACTAGCAGTTTTCATGGATTTGATGAACCGGGTTTTCAGTCAGTTCTTGGATCAGTTAGTAGTGGTCTTCATTGATGACATTCTAGCCTTTTCTAATACTAGGGAGGAGCACGAGGATTGTCCAAGACTGGTATTGCAAATATTGCGCGATAATCATTTGTATGCTAAGTTGTCTAAGTTCGAGTTTTGGCTCGAGAAGGTGGCCTTTCTGGGCCATGTGTTATTTAAGGATGGGGTAGCTGTGGATCCTACCAAGATAGAGGCGGTGATTAAATAAGAAGCACCGAAAAATGTGTTTGAGGTACGGAGTTTCTTGGGTCTAGCCAGGTATTACAGGAGGTTCGTGAAAGATTTCTCAAAGATAGCTACACCTATGACAACATTGATGAGGAATGAGAACAGATTTCGTTGGGATGAGAGCTATGAGACGGGGTTCCAAACCTTAAAGGAGCGTTTTACTACAGCTCTCGTTTTAGCCTTGCCAGAGGGAAGTGAGAACTTTGAGGTCTACACGGATGCTTCAAAGAATGGGTTGGGTTGTGTGCTGATGCAGAATGGGAAGGTAATCGTTTATGCTTCGAGACAGCTAAACAATTATGAAGAGAACTACCCTACTCACAACTTGGAACTGGGTGCTGTGGTTTTTGCTTTGAGGATTTGGAGGCACTACCTTTACGGAGCGACTTTTAAGGTGTTTTCAGATAACAAAATTTTGAAATATATCTACACCCAAAAGGAGCTGAATATGCACCAAAGGAGATGGATGTAGCTGATTGGTGATTATGATATGGGATCATCTATCATGAGGGGAAGGCCAACGTTGTTGCTGATGCGCTGAGTCGAAAGATTGTGCATTTTTTATGTACAACTATGTCTCTTATACGACTTAAGGATGAGGTAAATGAGATGGGGATTCACATGATTCGGAAGTGGAATGCTCTTGGGGACTTGAAAGTGGAACCTGAACTTTATGAGGAGTTCAAAAGTAAGAAAGAAGATGATCCTAAGATCCGAGAGTGGAGAGATCGGGTGGAAAAGGGAATTGTTTCGAGGTTTTAGTTCATGCTGATAGGAGTGTTTGATTTGATGGAAGATCGTGTGTACCTAATGATGTTGAGCTTAGGAAGATGATCAAGACCGAGGCTCATTGCACTCCTTGTTCAGTGCATCCTAGTGGTGATAAACTTTACAAGGATTTAAAGAAGACTTTTTGGTGTCCTGGGATGAAAAGGGTGACCGCTCAGTTCATGGCTAGATGTTTGACTTATCAAAGGGGCAAGGGAGAGCAGCGAAGACCGCAATGTGAGATTCAGTCTCTTGAGGCGGTACCTGAGTGGAAGTGGGAATCTATTTCTATACATTTCATTGTAGGGTTGCCGACGACTCGGCAAGGCAACAATATAATCTGGGTGATTGTGGATCGACTGACGAAGTCGGCTCATTTCATTCCAATGAAGGATACTTGGAGCAAGCTATAATTAGCCAATGGGTATAGGAAGAATGTTGTACGATTACATGGTTTATCGAAAGACATTGTGAATGTTTGTGAGTGTTTGTTTAGTGTAGTTTCAAACTAAATTCACATGTTAGGGTTTAAAACAACAATTGTATATTCGCATGTGATACATAACCAAATAGCCATTATTTTATTTAGTAGAGAACGTTATTGTAACGGGCGGGGTTGGGTGTTTTATTAAATGAAATTTAATTTGACTTTCTAACACGTAATCTCACACGAACTCATTTTCTCTAAAATTGGTTTCTAAATTTTATTAAAAATTTAGTGGCGATTCTTTTCAAATGTAAAAATGTTTTTATGAAATAAAAGCATGGCGCGGGCGATTTCCCTCATCCACAGATGTATATTAATATTAGACATAAGAATAAGATCAACATGAACACAAATAGGTGATGTCACTCGTCTTAATTATAGAATTTCTGACATTGATTAATTTTGAAATGTTTAATATTACAAAGAGTCTCCCTTGTGACGGACGCTATCCGTCACAAGGTGACGACAGGCCAAATTGATACCCTATTAGCTAATATGGGTAGAAGTGGGGCACTTGATATAATAATAAATTAATTGAACTGATTTGACCTTTGCTAAATAAAATAAGAAAATAAATGGGGGAAGTCCAATGTTAGAATAAAATAAGAAGAAAATAGGGGGAAACCCCATGCTCACGACTACTTTTTTTTTCAACATGATGACATTTGAGACTGAGCTCAATATGTGACCACCTGTACTGAATATGTTATGTTAAAAAGTGTTCTTAAACTGGTGACAAATTAGACTAAACATGGTCACAGTTAAGTTTATATTGAAAATGTGACTCCGGCATTACAATAATCCTTGCAGCTTCAAATTGTGACCACTTAACTCAATATGTAATGTTCAAATATGTTCTTAAACTGGTTACAATGATACTAAACTTGGTGACTGTTATGTTTATGTTGAAAATGTGATCCTTTTGCCTAAGATATGTACCAATATTATGTTTTGATAATTACGTTAACACAATAATATACTAAACATGGTGAGTTATATGTGATTTTTCAAATTTCACTATGATTTAAGAATGTACCAATTTGTTTAACATGTTAACATAATTGAGTAAAGATGGTCACATGTATCAGATTGTTCAAAATGTGATCACTTGCCAAAGATATGTAACTATATTATGTTACATAATATAGTTAATATAATATTTTATTAATATGGAGAATGGGTGTAGGGTTGATAGAATGAGATTGGCGTGAGTATGATAGATGAAAGGGTGGTGTTTCTCATGCAAGGGAGCATTTAATGCTACCGTACTCATTATCCCCACCCACAATATATTACAATATTATACTCAATATTATATACTACCGCCAACACCACATGCTTTGAACATCCGCCCCATTTGCACTAATATGGTATCAATTCGGCCCGTCTTCACCTTGTGACGGATATAGTCCATAACAAATGAGAATTTGTGTTAATACTAAGTTTTAGAAAAATGAAATGTTGTGATAAGTAGTGGATTAGTGGGGTGAGCAATTTAAGGGAAAAAAATTATGGTGGACCCCTAACTAAAAAATTTGAGAACCAATGAAAATCTTCTAAACGACTTAGCTTTTATACTATGTATATATTATCGAATTAAATAACTCTTATCAATGTCATGAATAAAATATAGAACTGACAACTACATATCAGATTCGGTAAAGTGGCATATGCACTTTGCATTTTTTTATCACTTTTGAAATTGTCATTTATTTAGTTGTTTAGATTTTAATTTTTATATACCATATCATTTAACAAAAATAAATATTTTAGGTGTTGTATCAGTGCAAAATGCAAAACGGAATAAAAAATTTATTCATATAAGTTAACAAATCTTGTATATCATAGTTTTAAAAATATTATGTACAATTTTTGTACGGGATAAAAACTAGTAATATAATTAAAAATAGGTTTCCATTCGCTGCTCGGATACAACACACAATAAACAAAAGGTTCCATGAGTCAATCATTCTGTAATTATTACTTCCTCGGTCCCAGTTATTTCATTTTGGGATGTATGAGCTAATTATTGTTCTTTCTATTTTAAAAATATACTTGATGAACAATTTGATCATTATTACTCAATTTGGTCAATATTTCATTTAGTAATAATTGCTCATCTCTTCTTTCTTTGATTTTTGTGCAAAAATCAATGTATAACAAATGACCGGCCCAAGGGAGTAGTATTGATTGATGGGAAACTACCTTCAATATGATATGATGCGCACAAACAAGTGGTAAAAATCATGGGTTAAGATTAGAGATTAATCATCAACATATCACACGGACAAACACATAATCCGCAATAACAATTAACCTATAACCATTATCAAACTGTACCACAACCACAATGCAACAGGCCCACAGACGTAACAAAAAACGCGTGGTCGTATGAAATTCTACCTATTTCACATATGATTTAAATGCAAAATTGACTCTGTTACCCAATTGAATGATCTGTATACCCAGCGGAAATTATAGTTATACAAATCTTTAAAAACCTATTATATTCAAACTGATTTAAACAAAGGGTAAAATAAACGTACCTGGATTTGAGATGGATCAGCAATTATAACTCTGAAAATAGAGTCCATAGTGTATAGTTACGATCTATACTGTCAAGTCGAAAAGGCTACACATACACATTGTGTATGAAAATTATATACACAATCCAATAGGTATTTGACACGTGGCTAACTATGGTTATTTAGCTTTGATTAATTTAAGGTTAGTTTAGTAATTTTGCACATATAGTAAAGTCATTAACTAGAGTTAGTTTATATTATTTATGGTTATTTTGAATATTTGTTTTACTTTCCCCATTTAGCATTTGTAATTAATTAAAATCAAATTTTCTATTATCCTAAATATTTCACATTAAAATTGACTTAGTAGTTAACATCATTTATACTCGATTTTTTTTTTTATATTTCTAATTAATTTAAATCGATTTTCCTAWTTAGCCTAATATTTCAAATTCGTGAAACGTTTTTTTAAATCGATATTTCTAATTAATTAGGGTTCATCGATCCTAAAATTTAATTAGTGTTCAAATTAATCRTGAAACATTTTTTCTCTAATTGAATTCGTTTTTCCTAACTCTAATTCAAACATGTTAATGTAAATGATGAACCCTAATCAATTAGATTAATAAAA
>VHZZ01009142.1:43204-59390 GCA_009801015.1 Silene noctiflora
AAGGGCGTGAAGCCACTCCCGCAAGTGACTCCACTCTGCCGGGGACGCACCTCGCAATACACACCGAACACCGCATCCATCACATCACCACCAATATCCAACAACCACACATGTCTAACCATATAACAACCATACCAACAATACGACAATAACTGAACACTACATCAACACGAATATCAATCACAGGACAACCAAAAGTACAGTACTGAGTAGGGATACCCTACCTCTAGCAAACTGAAGCGACTCCGCACGCAGCCTCGCAGCAACAAACCACCAACGACATCCTATGACAACATAACGACATCTAACACTATTACTACGCATATCACTAAACGACCAGCAATAAAGATGACAACGACCATATAACATACCTTTGCCAGCCTTCCGGCGACCAGACCGCTCCCCGACTCATGCTCCCGTCTCCCAAGATGACGCATCTCCCCATATTCTCGAAAGGGTGAGAACAGGGGAGAACTGGAGAGGTGACAAATTCTAGGTTTAGAAAAAGAAATGAAATAATTCGGCTTTCTGATTTCGCGATATATATATTTTATCGCTGAACATAACTTACTCGATCGAGTAGCAGCCTACTCGATCGAGTGCAGCCTACTCGATCGAGTAACGAGGCTACTCGATCGAGTGACCTCAGCTAGATCGAGTCACTAAGTAACAACACTATCTACGAAGACTAACTAAGACTCGGTAAGCACTAGGGTCGGTCAACGATAGTCAAAGGTCTTAACAGGGCGGGTATTACAACAGACTCTCCCGACGGTATGAACACATTATCTTTTACCAATTCAAATTTTTCCAAACCCATTATTAAGGCATGACTCTTAGACAGAAAGGAATGGGTAGCACCCGAATCAAATAATACAAAAGTTGGTTTTTGATTAATCAGAAATGTACCCGTGACGGCTTGGGCATCATCCTCTGCCGCTTGCTTGTCCATCATTAACAGCTTCCCACTACTTTTCTGACCCCTCCCTGCACCGTACTCGCTGAAGCGGTAGACTTGTCCGCCGAATTCTGATTTCCATTGTTATTCGAGCTCTGATAGGATCCACCATTGCGGTTGTAACCGCCATTGTTGTAGTTGCTATAACCACCTTGGTTATTCCATGACCCAGCTAGCCGGTTACTCGATATACTTTGACTCAGAGCTTAAGAAAAGTTCCCCTGATAAGACCATTGGAAGCCTCTTCCTCCACTGCTCTTATACTCAAACTTATTGTGGCCCGTACCACCACAATTGTAGCATTTCAAGTTGGTGTTATCACTGGTACTGCGTCCACCTCTGCCATTGTAATGCGAGCTCCCACCCTAACTAGCTCCCCCGGAATACAACCTTGCTTGGTTGAAATTACCCCGCTTATAGTTCGATTGGCCTCCACCTTCACTGTCAGCCTTTCGTTTCTCACTCATCTTCTCCTATGCCTCCTTGGCCATATTAGCAAGTCTCTTAACATGCCCCACTCTCGCATAAACATCTTTCAAATCAGAAATCGCCCCAGCTAGCAACATTTCCATAATCCTCAGGGTCAACCCTTTCTCGAAACGGAGTGCTAGGCTTTGTTGGATCACCTCTATGTCTTTAGCTTATCGGGATATCTTATTGAACGTGATGTAGTACTCGGACACTGACATGTCATGGTTCATGACAAAAGAGTCAAACTCAGCTCTTATCTTACTGCGAACATGCTCTGGAACAAACTCATGCCTCATCGCAGCTTTGAACTCCTCTCAAGGAATTGCTGCTTCACCCCAATTCCAATAGGACTCCTGTGCGGTTGCCTTCTCTCGAGCCCACCATCACCCAGCTTGGCCTCTCAAATAAAAGGTCGCCTGATCCACTTTCAGATCTCCCGGGCAGTTAACCACTTCAAATATGATTTCCATCTCATGGAACCAGTTATCGAGCATATTGGGTGCTCATGTGCCCTCATATGTCGTAGGATGATGGCGGGATATAGCGGTGCTTAGAGTAGATGCAACCACCACTACCTCGCGTCCCCTTTCCCACATTCTTCAAAGGCCTCAGTAAGCGCATCGTTTTGCTCAATTATCTGTGCTGTATCCTCAATGGTCATGTTAACGGCTCTAGTCATGTCAGTTAATCTCTTTGGCGGCATTTTGAGCTTTAATAACCAAAAAAAACGTAACCACATAGCCTACAGCTAAAAATAATATATCACCCGCCCAAAGAGGTACTCGGCTGAGTACCATATGCTACTCGGTCGAGTATTGACCACTCGGTCGAGTACTCGTGTTACTCGGCCGAGTGCTCACACTCCAGTAGCTGGCCTAAAAGTTACAAAATCTATACTCGGTCGAGTACCTTAGGCACCCGGTCGAGTACACCTGACTCAGACGAGTGTCTTCTCTACTCAGCCGAGTGACCACACTTCAATAGCCACCTCCAAAAATAAAAAAAAACCTCACTCGGTCGAGTGGCGGACACTCGGTCGAGTACCCTATACTCGGTCGAGTACCGTGTCTCACTCAGTCGAGCCATGCAAAAAAACCTCCAACACATATCCCGACTAACTCATATATGACATACAACCTATTTCACATGTTTCTATACTCGAAATGCGTAGAAATTAACACTTCAACTCTTCTATATATGCCTCAAAACTCATGTTATACACTTCACTCCAATTCACATAAACACTTCGCAATACTCCACGCATCATAAGAATACACATTCCACAACATATATAGGTAAGATAACATATGCATGCAAGCAATTCTCATGACACATCCCCATAGTGACCGACTCGAAATCGTAAGGGCTATGAAGGGGTTTTAGGACGTCTCCCAAACATTTGCGGTAGCTCCAGACAACTTCTACCCAGGTTCATTTTAATTAGACACCCTATGTTCATTGGTTCATTGGTTTTAGGTTCCAAAATCATTGCTCTGATACCACTTTGTAACACACCTATCTACCAAAATGCCTTACCAAGGCCTACCTTACCAAATGATAGTGCTACCATCTTGGTTACCCGAGGTAGTATCAGTCAAAGATACCAGGATGAAACAAGAAATGTAAATAATAAGTTTAAACCAACAATTACATGACCTTAATCCTAATAGTGAAAGTAAAGTACAACTCAACAACTAGCTAGGTGATATCTACTCAAAGACAGCGGAAGCTAAGCATGTGATCACTCATCGGTGCCTATCCAATCCCGTAAAGAAGGTTACATATCAACACCTGCTAGATTCACTGCTCACCATTTGCCGGAAATATCAAATGGATCACCACAGTTTTGAAAACATTCGAAGGGTCAGTACAACTACACAATTAATCACAACCACATAAAAGAATATGAAACACAAGCTAACACAATCAGCACTGCAACAATCCTCCAAACTTCATGATCACAAATTGGCTCTCATCGCAATGAGTAGTGGGTTCCCATCGCAACAGGTAACTCACTCCTGTCGATGCCAAGCCGCAGCGTGGACATAATTACCGCTCATCGCAACGAGCGAATCCAAGCTCATTAATGTGCACATCCCCCTTTTGACGGGAGTCACAAGAAGCGAACAAGGAGGTGAAACCATCTCCCGACATGGCTCACAATATCCAATTAAATCCTCCAACAACAAACATATGATCACACAATATTATAAGCAAACAATCACGAATATAACCAATGCAATTAACTGTATAATTATACTGTGTAGGGAAACCCTACCTTATTCGCAAATTCCAAAAAGCAAGAAGACGATATAGAACTTCTCCTCTGCGAAATCGTAACATATACGAGGGATACATAACAATTACTACTACAATCCCATAACATACTACCAAATCCCAAAATTAACACAACTAGGGCTATGACAAAACAAAAGAATTAAAAGTGAGAATTAGTACTTACTAAATCGTTTGATATAAGAACTAGCAAAAACCGATGACCAAAATGCTAAAACTTGCTTAGATGATGATTAGAGTGATTAGGGAGAGTGTTTAGAATGATTTTAGGGTTAAGGAATGATTTACGATCTGATTATGAATTATATAACTCCCTAACCATTCAAATCAAAAACCGCGCAAAACACGACTCTAGACTGGACACTCGGTCGAGTGTCCAACGTACTCGACCGAATACACGCTACTCGACCGAGTATTGCACTAACTCGATCGAGTGCCCCAAAGGAAGCAGCCTGATTAAAACACCCAACAAACGCACTCGGTCGAATACAACCTACTCAACCAAGTACGCTACGACCAGAAAACTGGAGTATTACAGTATATTTTCAACATATAAGGGGTTGTATCTTTAGTTAAATGAAGGCTAGAATGTTGGGGTAATCTAGGTAAGTCTGAATCTCTCGATCAAAGGCGCTCCCTTAGGTCGAGTATAATCAGGTTTTCACCCAAATTAATCCAAACCCACCAATCTTGCACTATCTAAACACAAGTCAACATTTTCACCCTAAGACAAGTTAATAGCAAAAAGAAATACTAAAACTTTCAATTGGGCAGAAACACTTTATAGGCACAAGATAGGAGATTATTTCCCAACAAATTAGGCATTCATCTTAAAATTCAAAACAACCTATTAATCCTCACAATGGATCCCCCCTCACCCTAGATGGTATCTACTTACACGTACTTGTGATTATCAAAGAAAATAGATGTAGATTCAATGCAAACACAAAGATAAATATAATAACTAATAAATATTCAACTAATTATAGAAGGAATGGAATTAAAACAAGATTAAACAAAGGAAATATTTGATCAAGACGCAAAATGTATAGTTGGATTGAAAAGAAGATGAATGTCTTCAAAACTTCATACAACTCAAAATTAACAAGAACCAAAGACCAATTAAAGATACATCTAAGCTAAACTATAAAGGATTAAGGCTAAAACAAGAAAACATTACGGTTTGATTAAGGTTTAATTACGGATAAAAAAGAGAATTTATGGATCTAGGGTTTCGTGTCTAATACAATTATTTAACAACTATTTAACTATTCTTACAATTAGTTCTTAAATCAAAGGAGAAATCTAATTTTCCGGAGTCGTGAGTGCCAGCTGGCCGCTGGTCACCTTGTAGGCTCTAATCTCGTTGTTTTTCTTGTGCACAAAATAGGATTAGCATGTGTCCCTGGCCGGTTCACCGACCGTCAGTCCCCCTACAGGATCCAACCTCGCTGAAATTTTTTGTGCTCCAAAATGAGTTAAGGGGTCCCAGCCGGTGGACCGGCCGCCGACCAGCCGACTGAGAACCCTTCTTCACTTCCTGTCATGCTCCTTCATACCTAGCTAGTTTCCACATCTTTCTTTGCTTATGCTATCTCCCCTTTTGGCCAAAAAAACATGAAATTCAACGTTAAGCGGGCTAAAAGTCGATCGAGGGTGAAATGACAAGCAAATCGATATTAAAATGCATAAATATAGATCAAAATGCATGAAAGGAGGTTGATAATCGATACAAATTATGGACATATCAACACCCTGAATGAAAGAGGTGAACAAATGATCGAGACAAAAGTAATAATTTACTGACATAACTTCATCAACGACCATATTTTGGTTAGTCGGTATCAATGTCCGTAGTAGGTGGTTTTACAAGGCGTTATTGTTTTATTAATTTTTATAGAGATTTGTTAAGTTTTATAAAAGACCGCTCATCTCATTCGTATATCAGTTTGCGAATTTGTTACAAGATTGGAATACAAATATTTTTGGTAACATATTTGAACGCAAAAGAAGCCTGAAACAGAGCCTTTTAGCTGTTCAAAATAAGTTGTCAAGGGTGGACCAAATTATCTATTCAAATACGAGTGCAAATTGAAGCGACAATTGAATGAGACTCTAAAGTAAGAAGAACTTTTTTGGTTTCAGAAATCTAGGATAGAAGCAATTTATGACGGAGACCGAAATACGAGATTTTTTCATCTTAACACTATCATAAGAAGAAAACATAATCGGATTTAGGAATTACAAGATGGTAATGGAAATTGGATTTGGAACGTGAATGAGGTCAAACAATTGGTATTGAATTTTTTTCAAGAATGCTTTCGCAGGACAGACATCACAAGTTGATCTTGAGAGCGTGGCAATTGGCCTGTTCCCGGATATAACTGGGGCTGAACGAGAAAATTTGGACAGAAATTACTCAGTTTCGAAGGTACAATACTGCACTAAATCAAATGTCACAGTAAAAATCCCCGGGCCTTGATGGTTTTCAAGCTATTTTTTTATCAATCTCAGTGGGAAACGGTGTTACCGAGTCTATGCCAGATGATCTTCAAGGTGCTGCATGAGGACACTTTTCCGGAAGGGTTATGCGAAACATTTCTTACACTCATACCCAAAGTTGATAACCCTCACATGGCATCTCAGTTCAGACAGATTGGGTTATGCAATGTGTCGTTCAAAATTATTATGAAGATGATTTTCAGTAGACTAAAACCGGTGCTGCCATTTCTAATTAGCCCTATGCAATATAGCTTCGTTCCGCGAAGGCAAATTGCGGATAATGTCCTCTTGGTTCAGGAAGTACTCTATTTTCTGCGGAGCAAGAAAGGAAGGAAAGGGTTCATGGCTCACAAATTAGATCTCGAATAAGCTTATGCTCGATTGGAATGGCCATTTATTGAAGATACCCTTGAAGATATGGAACTGCCCAGAAGGATGGTTAGAACGATAATGAAATGCATCAAGTCATCCACTCTGAATGTACATTGGAATGGGGAAAGAACAGAAAAGTTTGCCTCTACCCGAGGCATTATACAAGGAGACCCGTTATCACCTTACATATTTACCATATGTATGGAGAAATTAAGTCAATTAACTGTCGAAGCAAACAGGGTTGGGCAGTGAAAGGGCTTCAAAACGAGTAGAGATGGCCCATGGTAACCTATCTTTTCTTTGCGGATGACATAATTTTTTTTGGTGAAGCTACAGTTGCACAAGCCTCGGTCATTAAATGTATGCTGGACGCTTTTTGCTTGTCCTCTGGACAGAAAGTCAGCTTTGATAAGTCACGAGTGTATTTCTCGCCGAATATGAACGATGATTTAGCGGCTGATCATATATCGAGTAAATTGACCAATATTGCAAGGACGGAGGATCCCTGGATGTATCTTGGAATGCCAGGCCAACAATAAATGGGCGTGTAATGGACACTTTCGCTTATATTGTGAAAAAGGTGGAGAGACGGTTGACGTGATGGAAAGTTAAGCATATCTCAATGGCAGGTAGAGGAACACTTATTCAATCCACACTCTCGACAATACCGACCTATGCAATGCAAACGGCGAGGCTACCTCGAGCTACATGTGACGAGTTAGACAAAAAGGCAAGAAGGTTTTTGTGGGAAGGGGACTAAGAGAAGCGTGGTTTAAGCCTTTCCCATGGGTTATGTTGACGAGGGAGAAGGAGAACGGGGGACTTGGGTTTCGTTCGAAGAGACAAGTCAATGTGGACTTCATGTCAAAGCTTGGATGGAGATTGCTTTCAGAACACAATGCATTATGGTCTCGAGTTCTCTGACATAATTATTGTCAAGGCCCATGTGATCTTAACATGTTTGAAGCTAAACAAGTTAGTTCGAATGTGTGGTGGGGAATTGTCGAGGCAACAGATACTCAAAAGAGGGGCTTGCACTCGTCTATTGGTAATGGAAAAAACACCCGTTTTTTATCGCAATGTTGAGCCATAGAGCAGCCCCTAGCTGATTTCTCGCATGTAGAAATACCGGCTCACTTGCAGGATTGTTTAGCGGATGAAATATAGGAAGAGAATACGGGTTGGAAATAAAAATTATTTGCGGAATTCCTTCCAAACGAAATATTACAAACACTTCTCTTTTAAGAAGTTGATGAAAATATTGAAAATGATGATGCGTTATACTGGTCAGCTTCCACTGTTGGACGATGGAAATATTACAAACAATTGTCTTTACGGCTAATTAGGAATGACATTACGAACGAAGCAGAGGATTTTTGGAAATTAGCATGGTGTACTTGGGCATCCCAGTGAATTCGACTCTTCTTATTGTTATTACTTCATTATAGGATTATGTCAAACAAAATCGAGCGTGACGAGGTTTCATTGACGATCCCTAGTTGAGGAAGCTGCGACAATAGTGAGGAAACTTCACTACATTTGCTGCGAGATTGTGGAGAGGCGAGGAAGGTTTGGAATCTATTCTCGAGCTCTATTTCAAACCAGGTTTTTGAGCATGACTCTGTTCGTTCTTGGGTATTGAAACCAAGAGGCACGAGAGAGGACTCATGGCCGACGTGCTTTTCTGTAGCGGTGTGGTGGATTTGAAGATGGAGGAATTGTAGGAATTATGGTAGAGCAGAGGACATTCCCATCAACATTTACACGTTTCTTATTCAAAAGATTGTGGGAAGTTCGGCGAAGGAATCTTTTGAACTTCTATCTAATCCGTAGAACTAGAGGCATCGTGAAATTTTTGTACGATGGATGGCACCACCGGATGGATGGGTAGGTCTGAACATTAATGGAGCATCAAAGGGCAACCCGAGTTTACCCGGTGCATAGGGAATTTTTCGAGACAGCGCAGGCAACACTATTCTTGCATTTGTGAAACAGTTGTGTGTGGAAACCTTTACTAAAGCGGAATTAATGGCGTTGCGACGAGAGCTAATAATCTCTCTTGAGAGACAGTTTCCACAGGTGATTATAAATACCGATTCACAAGTAATAATGGATCTTGAGGTGGAAGAAGGACTACCAACAGCCCATGGACATCTCGTTCAAATCTGTAAAAACTTCTTGAAAGGACCAGCCATGGCATGCTGACGTTCACTATTGTAACACCTCCATTTACCAAGAAGTCTTTAGCAAGACCTTTCCTAGCAAGTAAGGGTGTTACCAACTCGATTGCCTGAGGTAGTTAATATCAAATAGACAATAATAGAACAAATTAAATAACTTTCTTAACTCATTAACCAACACTGAAAACGAAACAAAATCCATACGCAGAAATCTACAGCGGAAATACAAATTAACTAAATAAAATTGTCAGCTAAACTAGGTGAGACTCAACGAGGTCATACGCCCTCCAGCAACCCTAACGATAGGTCACAGAAACCACAAGATCGCCTGAAAAGACTTATTGCTCACCATTTGTCGGCAATATCAAACGAATCACCGCAAACAAGTAAGAGAAAACAAGAAACAACACAAACACCACACAGGGTCAGTAACAATCAACATATTTAACCACGATTACGCAAGATATCATCACAACAATAATCCATACATAATATCGTCATAATCCTTCACTACCCCGTAATCCATAGTAACTTGTGTAAGAACCGCAGCGCGGGCACCATTGGCTCTCATCGCGATGAGTAGCCGGGTTCCCATCGCGATGAGTAGCCGGGTTCCCATCGCAACATGTAACCCAGCCCTGCTGATGCCAAACCGCATGTTAGACATCAGATTCCCGCTCATCGCAACGAGTGAATCCAAGATTATTACTGTGCATATCCCCCATGTGACGGGAGTCACAAAAGGCGAAACAAGAGGGTGAAACCATCTCCTGACATGGCTCACAATATCCAACCACAACTCCATCACCATCAACCACACAATAATAACCACAACAATGGAAATCATAAAAAAATGTAATCACAATAGTACAACCGTCTCACAACAATCATGCAATCATACTGAGTAGGGGAAACTCTACCGTAAAGAAAAGAAAGATGATCTAGAATTGTTCCTGTACAAACTCGCCACCTATACAATAATCAATACTTTACTATTACTACGATTATCTCATAACCATAATACAAATCCCACAATTAACCCAACTAGGGTTATGACGAAATCATAAGACTGAAACATAGATGTTAAGGAATACTTACAAAACGATCGACCCAAAAGAGATGAGATACCGATGAACAAAAGCTAAATCCTTGCTTGGTGATTAATTAGAGTGATTAGGGAATGATTTAGGTTTGTGAAAATGTTTATGAACTGTTAAACACGACTGAATGCGTAATATATAATCCCTAATCATTCTAATTAAAACTGCGCAGAAAACCGCTCATAGACCGGACACTCGGTCAAGTGACCATGTACTCGACCGAGTATGACACTAACTCAGTCAAGTGCCACCAAGGCAGTAGTCTGACTAAGACACTCAACAGACTACTTGACCGAGTACGCCACGACCAAAAAAGAGGAGTATTACAGTCTTGCCCCCTTAAAATGAACTTCGTCCTTGAAGTTCGCATCTGCCTCTATACAACTCAAATCTCTTCCTCCATTCTCGACACCAACTCAACCAACAACGCCTACCTGAAAACATAACCCACAATATTTCATTGACCATAGTATAGCTTACCAAATTCCATAATACTGTCAAATACCATCAACACTAGCACCAACGCATCAATAACATTGTCTTACTAACATACCGCTCACTAACAAATCCAATACCAATAAAATCATAAACGTTACCAAAATGAAATGTTACATTTTACCACCCTTAAAACGAACTTCGTCCGCGAAGTTTGCTGAAACTCATAACCGTTATTACCCAAAACGGTCAACCCCATCACAAACATAATACCAACAACACTACTCTATATCCATTCATTTCAAATACATAATACCACGAGCACAACCATTACTTTTAACGATATCAAACCACAAGACAATCCTTAATTCCACAATGAAGGCTCAAAACCAACCCAACCAGTATTAGGTCCTTAGCTATTCCTTTTTCATTATTACCATCTAGTGACACTGATAACTGGTTATCGCCTTACCATCCACACCTATAACTTTTCCATACCTAATACTCTCTCTAACAAATGTCCATACCTCTCACCATCTAAAATTTACCATAAAATCCGCAACATGATCCACTAATATAACTCTTCAACATTATTGCACAGCAATATCCTCCGCAATTCATTCACATATCTCAAATACATAACACACGGCCCAAAATTTCTACACACCAATGAGATCCTCAAAAGTACTTTTATCGCTACCAAAATCGTACATATGTTAACATGGTATTTATCCCCAACACTCCATCCTTATCTTGCCAACAAAAGATTATGCCCCATTAACAGATTCCCGTTCAACACGAGAAAACACTCCGCTAACTAGTCTACTTATCAATACTAAGTCTATAAATGATTTATCCAATCAAGCTCGAAAGTACTCTAACAATAAATTCTCATCAATAAAACATGTATGAAATATAACAAAAAAGCAGTTGCATCTGGAAATCCTGTCTATAATATACTCTACCCTCTCACCCACAAGTCAAAAATTAAAGGAAATAATAGTATTAAAACACGACACCAATCCATATACCAATAATAAAATGCACATAATATTTCAAAATTCGTTTCTCAACCATTCTGTCTCCTCTACCACCACCGATGACGGCATCGCAACACCGCCACCAACAGCCGCACCGCAGGCGAAGGTACCTGTATCGCAACACGGAGTACCGTGCCCTGGTCACGATCCGGAACACAACAGCCACATCTGTAATCATTGCACCCTATACACTCTTATAAACAACCTCACAACTCATTCCAATCATAACTAACCTCTATAGAACGCTTGACTTTCCCATTTAACGACATTACACCGAGCCACTAATGGAAACACCACGACACATCAACCATTCATATCACTACCCTCTTATACTCACCTTTAAATATAACAATTTTTTTTTTCAATTACCATCCCAAATATCGAACTCCATCCACTAGAAAAACCGACGAAATTATCTCAATATCTATTCCAATTCTTCCTTTGATTACTCTGCTAACTAAGCCATGCTACTACCAATCACAAACCACCAAGCACTTATAGCCATACCTCATGTCGCTACCAAAATACCGCTGGAAGTCATTAAACACCTCACATGATTCTCTTCTTAGCTTACCACCAACGTCCTCATACCATGCAAATACTCTCATAACTTTTACTCCTTTAATTCTTCAAAACTCATAACTAACATACCGTCCCTCATTTATTATATAACCCTTAACTAACATCTTTGTTAAAGTATCCCACACCACCAAACTTCCGTATATTCATCTCTCATCACTCATGTCAACATTCACTCAACTCTCATCAGTCTTTCTATTCCCATTATAGTTGCCAACACTACTTAACAGCCCAAAATCAACACCCTTACTATTTATCCCTTCGGTAGTTTAGTTACCCTCTCATTGCTTTAAAAGTCGAATCCCATTAGTTTGTATCAATTAATTCTCATTCCCCCTCATAACCAATCTCTCTCAACATTCTACTCACTCTCACTTACTCCCAATAAGTCCAACCAATCAATGATTACGCTTTAATCAATTACATCTTTCTTTAACATCTCCGGAAAACCAAAACTCACCTCCTACCGTTACCTTCTCAAAGATTACACATACTAGGTTCGTCTCTTAGTAATCCAAGTTTCCAAACACAACAACTATGCAGAAATCCATGTTGCGGCATAACTCAATGTAACCTCACTAGATACCATTCTTTTCCGTTCTTCAATAAGACTTTCCATCACATATATCCATAGTCAACATAGACATAACCATTTCCCTCCATAAATCCTACATATTCCAAAGTGCAAGCATTCATATCTTTCATTTCAATCCTTTATTCTTACACTCACCATGCCCATATTACCACTTGAACGTAAACAAACGTTACTACATTACCAAGGCTTACATTAATACCATTCACCATACATCGCAAAAATTTCTCCTTAACTCAATAAACTTATCAACTTCACTTTCTCTTCGCATTATCCATCACAATCACATATAACCACATGTCTTTCTCACAAAAATCATGCCAGTCATAAAGTAGTGCTCTTCACGTTAGAAGATCCGTTTATCTCATGCATACAGACCAAAATGCAAGCAAAACAACGCATTATGAAACACAAAAAAAGCTATTAAAATCGATATGACATTTAAATAGAACAAAAGAGAAGTATAGGTTCATGACAGAGGTCACTCGGTCGAGTGCTCAATCTACTCGACCGAGTAAACCCCACTCCGTCAAGTACCCACCATACTCGACTGAGTGCCCACACTTTAGTAGCTGAACTCAAAACACAAAAACCTCACTCGGTCGAGTGCCAGGGACACTCGATCGGGTAAGGGTCTCGATCGAGTAGCCCTTACTCGGTCGAGTCCCCTGCCCCACTCGGTCGAGTCATGCAAATCAGGCCTCCCATCACATATCCCGACCTTTACATGTAATACAAATCTTATTCACATGTTCCTAAGCATATATGCGCAAGAATAAACACTTCAATGCTCATGTTCACATGCTATAACACTTCACTCTGAATCCACATAAACCAACGTCATGAAAACTCACACATCACATAGATTCACCTGCCATGACTTGTATAAAATAACACATACATGCAAGCAATCCCAAATACACATCCCCGTAGTTACCAGCTTGAGATTGTAAGGGCCATAGTGCGATTTCAAGAAGTCTCCCAAATCTTTGCGGTGACTCCAAACAATATCTACCCGGGTTCATTTTATTGGACACCATACGTTCATTGGTTCATTGGTTTTAGGTTCTAAAATCGTCGCTCTTCTAATACCCACTTTGTAACACCCTCATTTACCAAGGAGCCTTTAGCAAGACCATCCCTAGCAAGTAAGGGTGTTACCAACTCGGTTACCCGAGGTAGTTAATATCAAATAGATAATAATAGAACAAATTAAATAACTTTATTAACCCATTAACCCACACCGAAAATGAAACAAAATCCATACTCAGAAATTTACAGCGAAAATACAAATTAACTAACTAAAATTGTCATCTAAACTAGGTGAGACTCAATGATGTTATGCGTCCTCCAGCAACCCCAACGATAGCTCACAGCAACTACAAGATCACCTGAAACGACTCACTACTCACCATTTGTCGGCAATATCAAATGGATCTCCTTGTGACGGGAGTAAAAAGAGGCGAAACAAGGGGGTGAAACCATCTCCCAACAAGGCACACAAAATCCAACCACAACTCCATCACCATCAACCACACAGTAATAACCACAACAATGACAATCATAAAAACATGTAATCACAATATTACAAACGTCTCACAACAATCATGCAATCATACTGAGTAGGGAAACCCTACCTTATTGCGAAATCCGGAAACCAGTGAAAGGTGATCTGGAACTACTCCTATACAAACTTGTCACCTATACAATAATCAATACTTTACTATTACTACGATAATCTCATAAACATACTATCAAATCCCCCAATTAACCCAACTAGAGTTATAACGAAATCATAAAACTGAAACATAGATGTTAAAGAATACTTTGTAACAGCCCCTTCTTCTCTGGCCAAGAAAACGGGAAGATGTTACAATCTCGGTTTCCCGAGGCGGTGAACCAGAGTTGTAATTAAGAAACAACTAACATAAATAAGTTATTTGGTGAATTACACAACCACGAATGAATGAATAAGTAAAGATACAACTCATAGCTACTACACTCTTCTAATGAAGTGACACCCAACTCCACGCCAAAGCTCGTGCTGTCTCCCACGTGACACCAATCAGAACCTGTAAACAGAATGCTCCCCATATGATCAGAAATGTCATATGGATCAACACAGGCCACTTCGAAAATAGGTGACAATTCACACATAACCCAAACACGTCAGTTTCGATAATAAAACACAATGCAATACGTATATAATTATACAACATGACAAAGATATAAATGAGACACAGTTCCACCAACGCCACACCGGTATCGGGACACACCCAGACGTACCCACAACCCGGTGAAGGTACCGCAGCACCGCCCACCAAAACAGCCGGACCGCAGCTCGTAAAAAGGGTCTCGGGACATACCCGTGGTACCGGGCCCGAGAAAGACTCGGATCCCCTGTCAGGCAATGTGACTCAACCTCACTTGTCCCTCCATAAATCAAGCCATTAATGTGCATATCCCTCTTCGAGTGGGAAGCTCCAAAATGCGACCCAAGCGTACGACGATCTCCCAACCGTCTTACGTCTCTAATATCTACAAGTATCATCACCACAACTCCACCAACAACCTCCAATAAGATCAATATACATATGAATGCAAACATGAACACAATATCGAGTATGACATCTCATACAACATGCTACCAACATACTATGAACGTAACCATGTGTCCAAGAATCCCGACTCTCAAGTCGTCGCAACCAATATCAAGTTATAATGCATTTCCGATACACATACGAACCTTAACATCATTCTCAAGTATCATGGTGAATGCAAGACTACTCTTATCATTGATGCTAAGTGACGAATGCAAGCAAACACACATTAACATTATCAAAATAGAGTATGATTAACCTATCTTTTAGAAATCTCCATAAGCTACTCGAATCCGACACAATCCCGTCTCACGAAACTGTCTCGTCCTATACAATTCACATAATACTATCACAATACATCCTACACTATTATACAATAAAAAACCCTTTATTATTACCTACTAATTACCCATATTACTTATACTAATTACTAATTACTTACCCATAACAAAAACCCCCCAAAAGTTAGGGTTCATAAGAAGTAGAATAAAGGTAGATTTCGACTTACTAGGTGAAAGGAAAGATGAACAAGGTGAGAAATGCCCTAATCCAAGCTTGAGTCTCATTAGGAAGGTATTTGTGAGGGTTTTAGAGAGAAGGGAGAAGATTTGGAGAGATAAGAAAGAAGGATGAAATGAATTAGGATAAAGTCCCGAGATTAGATTTTATTGGTACTGTACAGCTGCACTCGACCGAGTGCTGAGTCCACTCGGCCGAGTGCCCTGAATAGGTCGTCGCCAACATATCAAAAATAAATACCCTAGGTACAACAAATTAATGTAGCATTTAGGGGTCGAATCCACATGGAGTACGGTGGTTATTAAAAGTTGTTATGGGGCGAATTTTATCTCGGAAGATCACGAATTATATTGGTTGATTTATGCAAAGTAAATATAAATGTAAAAAATAAAGTAAAAGATGTCTAGGGGGTCGGTTCATACATGAAAATTGACATTTAAATTAATTTTTAAACTAGTAGTCACAAATGATCATCTAGGCCTAAAGATACCCAACTTTCACTTTTAGCATCGGCCTTAAATCGGATCCTAACAAGCTTTCACT
>VHZZ01009143.1:28993-44644 GCA_009801015.1 Silene noctiflora
CAGGGGCACTATAGTAGAAACGCTCCACCCGCCTTGGGTTCAGGTAAGACATCAGCTACAGCACCTCATGTGAGTTCAGCTTACTCACATCACTCCTCCTATAGAGCGAACATGTCATCATTCAAAGAAAGATCTGAAGAGTCACATGTTGCACATCATTGATCAACATGGCATTAACACTCGGTGTAGTACCGGTGATCAAAGAAAGTTAATTAATCGCACCACACTTCTTGGCAACATCAATATAATACCTCTCATTGGCTTTCTCCAGCCCCAACTGGTCAGCTATATCATCCAGAGTCAAACGAAAACTGGTATTCATCAACCGAAAACTAACGGTCTCACCCTCTTAATCATAAGAATAAGAACTCATGAACCCTAAGGTCAAAAATATATAAGAATTCTTACAAAGTCGATACGGCCCTAACATACACAAAGTCTCAAAGATATGCCTCACATCTACCTCAATCTCCAACTCCTCCAAGATCCCAACATCCACACACCTAGTAGCTTTCAAAGTACGACTCATCAAGGCTACAAAAGCTTCTCTTCGCTTAAAATCAGCGAATACTACCATCGGGTATTAAGGCACTGAAGGAACCGCAGACCCTTGACTTCCTTGGCCTCGCTCGGTCGCGACAGTCCTGGCTCGGGTTCTCTTGTTTGGTGGTCTAGCGGCAGCGGCTCTCGGCATACTGTAAAAACACGGGTTTAGCAACAAATTTCCGGTTTTGATAAGATTAGAGAAAAAAATTTCAGATTTTGGACACCTAAAAGTTGAAGTTTTAAGACGAATTTTCCGCTCAAAATACTCAAAATCAAGTGCAAAATACGAAAGTATTAGCATCTCATGACCTTTTTCAATTTTAGATGAGGATTTAGAGTAACAGAAATCAAATTTGAAGGACAAACTCTAGAAATTTCTGGACCAAATACTACCAATTTTGGGCTCAAAATCATTGTTCTTAGCATCAATAATAATATTTAAAGCAAGTTTTTTCAAATTTAACACCTACATCATGGTTCTAGGATATAAAATTAAAATTTCAGTTCTAGATCATCACTTTTCTAGTTTCAAAACATGTGAAAGTAGAAATCGATTTACCTTGTAGTTTGAATGAAAATCAATGACAAGGATAAATAAAGGCGGATCGAAAGAGAAATAGCACAAATTTTTCTCAAGTTTTTGGTAAAGAGAAAACAAGTTTGAGAGTGCTTGAGTGATAGAAAATAAGTTAGGGTCGAAAATAAGAAGTAAAAATAGAGTTATAGGTTTCCGGAATTTAATCGCGATTTCTGGGTAATTTACTTGGTCGAGTACCGGTCTCACTCAATCGAGTATCCTGTACTCGGTCGAGTGTCAGTTGCTCGGTCGAGTTTCGAAATTGGCAGATTTAACCTTGCTTCCGCTTTTCACGAACTCGGTTGAGTAACCTACGTACTCGATCGAGTACGGAATGCTCGGTCACGTACACCCTGTGTATTCGGTCGAGTCACCCCAAAAAAAAGGTCAAAGAACGGTTTACGGCTTTCACATTGTCGTTCTACAATATAAAACATCGTTCAGAGTCTAAGAGGCGCCTTAGAACTCGTCACTAATTATTTCTTACTTGCGACACTATCAAAAACTAGGCAAAACATAGATAACAAGCACACAAATGGACTTAACATAAAGGATCTCAACTCGACTTATATCACGCCATACATACATTGGTTAAATTCTCGACTTACGACACATGGTCACACATTATTGTAATGCTTTTCTAAACTTGTACACCCCATATTGTATACATGACACATCTCCATACCTCATTATCAACTGCTTATGCAAAAAAAAAAAAAAAAAAAAAACCGTCAACCACATACCTTGCAACACATTCCTGTTCGTATCCTCGAATCTACCAACACACATGCAATTACTAAGATAGCCACACATCACACACACCATATACTCATGTTACATTTACGCTAACCTGCACATATCATCACACACCTATATCACATCTAGCTCACAGACACATACATAGTTTCCAACTTAACATCCTACCCCGAGGTTACTGGCTTAAGCGTATTGGGGCTGGGATTTCGGAATGAGGGTTCCTTCTCACCCAAATTCAAACATAAGGAGCTCCGAACAAAAATTCACCAGGTTCATTTTAATTAACATCCTACATTCAATAGGTTCATTGGTTACAGGTTCCAAAATCGTCGCTCTGATACCACTTTGTAACACCCTCATATACTAAGGAGCCTTAACCAGGCCTTCCCTAATAAACAAGGGCACTACCATTTTGGTTGGTCGAGGTAAGTATATCAAAGAGACCATAAAAGAACGTTTAATAAACTATTTACAACTTACAGCGGAACAAAATGTAACAACTCAGCAATATAAAATATGAAGCTACAACTGGCGACCTCTCCGACCCCGTAGTTACACCAAGAGAGCATCCACACTAAACCTGAAAGTCTCACTGCTCACCATCTCCGAATGGATCACCACGGTTTGAAAACAATAAACGAGGTCAGTCAACTGCATACTCAACATAAAATATACATAAGCATAAAAGTCAATCACTATTAATCAAACAATCCTCCAACTCCAAATATAATCAGTAACCTACTACACACCAAAGTGTGTAGCCTTTCCAGATTACCCCATCGCAACAGATAATGCACACCGCCAATGAGGACAACAGCCGTACCACCTAAGCCCTGCTTATTGTAATGAGCAAATCCCAGATCATTAATGTGTACACCCCCCTTATGACGGAAGCCATAAGGGGCGAACATGGGGTTGGAACCATCTCCCGAAAAATGGTCCCACAACAATAACCAACAACAGTATAATCTCAATCACAAAGATAATAATACCAATAATAAACCACAATCACATCTTATAACAATTATATAGTCAACTGAGTAAGGAAACCCTACCTCTACCAATTCTCAAAAAAGCATCCATCATCACACATATGCACCAAGGAGACCGACATAGGCACCTACAACAACAATGTGACCCTATCACGATCTACCATAACCATAACAAAACCCACAAATGGTGACGATGACTTACCTAACTCGATTGACTGATGACTAGGTCGTATCCGACTCGCACATCAAATCCCATGGTGGTCTCCTAGGTGAAGGCTCAACGGGTGATAGGGTGGAAGGAGGAAGAGAGAGAAGCGATACTGGTTTTAGGTTTTGCGGAAAATAAATGAAATGATTTGAGTCACGACTTCCGCGTAACATTATATTACGCTGACGTTAAAGCCCTCGGTTGAGTACTGGCATACTCGACCGAGTACACCGCACTCGATCGAGTGTCGCGGACACTCGACCGAGCGATCCTTACTAGGTCGAATTCCTTATTTCAAACACAATATAACTCTAAGTCTGTCCTTACCAATGGATCTAGAGAGGTCAAAGGTACCTAAGGTTAGTCAACGGGTCTCCCAATAGGGCGGGTATTACAGTGTTCCCCCCTTAAAACGAACATTGTCCTCGAAGTTAACACCTAACACTCGCAAGACACTTCCGACATTACCCTCCTCTCACAAAGCCAAGGTAACACTAACCTGAAAGAGGTCCCATCAACTCGTAGCATCAACTTAACGAATAAAGTCAACCTCACACGTGAATCATACTACTGCAACGCCTTTAGTACTATCCATCAATCTCCATGACACAGACTCCTAACACTCTTTCCTTAAATCTTGAATTATTTCATCCACACCCCTTAAAGAGAACTTTGTCCGGAACTTTAACGATCAAGTATCATGGTATACTCTCATAATACCCATAGTCGGATTCCCCTAATCAACCAAATTCCGGGTTTACCCACCGTCTCTTTACTATCGGACATCCATATCGGATTATAAGTAGTCACAACACTTTCGGTATAGCTTTATCGTCTACGATTCTTTCAAGGTTCAAGGCACAAAGTCCACCGAGGGTTTAACGTTCTAATCACATAACCAACTCCCAACACACGTTGGTCACACATATATCTCTATCACGCAATAGGACTAAAACACACAGACACACACAGACACACACAGACACACACACACACACACACACACACACACACACACACACACACACACACACACATATATATATATATATTGTCAACCAAAAAATATGTGAACTCCATAAGACAATTAAAGAATGCCAAAATTACTCGTGATGTGACTCAACTATGTTCAATACTTCTATTTCCGTACAAACTATGCCACGCATATACTACGCTAAATCCAACACATGGTCACACATGTGTTTCCATATCCGTTTCCATTTCTCATCAATACTTCCGTTTATAAGGAAGATTACAATACTCAATCATGCAAGTAACCATTATGTGACACATGAATGACATCATCACGTAATATGAAGATCACTATCATCTTGCTTCCACATAGAATCACGACAAATAACATACACTATACAAGATTATCATGTTATCTTTGTCATTAAATGACCCGTGTGAATTAATATTTACAGCTTAATACGACACATAATGGTAAGACGTCAAATAATATGGACCAAATGCCAACAATTCACACAAGAATACCTCATGCAAGTTAACATGTTTATCCAATGCAAGCTAACCAATATAAACGAAGAAAACACCCAACATTGGTTGAGTATTGCCAAACAAGGGCCAAGGCAGGCCACTCGATCGAGTGGAGAGGGCCATCCGATCGAGCAGACGACACTCGGTCGAGTGAGCTGGGCACTCGGCCGAGTGTCATTTGAGCAGAATATGTTTTTTCTTCAAAGATCGTTCTATACTTGTTTATTCTATCATAAGGGTGCTAATAAACTCTAGTGGTGACTAATACATGTCCAACAACTAAAATCAGAACAAACTCTTGGCCTTATGGCCATCATTATAACATAATTAAAATAAATTTTCAAGTTATACGACTGACATAAACATGATGTTTTAAAATTCGTTTCACAAATATTCCGTCTCCCGCCACAACCGGTGACGGTGTCACAATTCCATCACCAATAACCACACCGTAGTGTGAAACAAAATAATCACATTAATATCCATCGCACATTATACACTCTCATGGACATGGTACCAATATCACATTATTCACGGGAAATACAAACAACATTGCCACTCAACTAAACACAACAACAAGGTCATAATGCATAACATGGATGTCCCACAGTATCATTAGAAGTCAAATTTACAAACATCATCTATGTTACCATTCATAATGTCAGAGTTTCGCATAACCGATTTCACACTAGTACATACATACTTAAATCAAACGGCTATACATAATAACACAGGTGATCACAATTCCTTAACCACATAATTGATCCCCTATGCATTACTTATCGTAGTCTCAATCTCATATCCGCGAAGATCAACTCAGTAGTAATAGATCCACAACTATATATTTCAATTATTAAAACTAAAATTCATTCATCTTTCGTAATGGCTGACAACACAATCTCCCTTCAAGAGTTTATCACAACTTGTAACAAATTTCTTTCGTAATATGACCATCGTTCATCACATCACGTGTATTCAATCACTCTTCCGTAGTTTCACCACCAAACCCTACTAGAATTTTTCTGGATAACTTTCATCACCTATTACTTAGAATCGTCTCTACTCCACATAATTTTTCACCTCAACTTTGTTCATTCATTCCCAAAATTCCTTATTAGATATCGTGTCACAAATCTAGAATAACCTCTAACTCAAAATCCCGTCCTATTACTCTCTTATCTTCGTTCTATGTAACCTCTCCATCGTCATCCCTTCGGTTTCTATCAACCCTTAAGTCCCATTTACACTCTCCAACAACTATTAACGAATCATGTTATTACCTCCACTTAACTCTTTGATACCTTAACTATTCCTCACTTTTCGGCAATCTATAAACAACCACTTGCGAACAGAAATCCCCGAATCAAACTCAATAAGAGTCACCCTCACATGTACTCCAAACCACATCTACTATCTATAAGTATAAACAATCTATAAGTACTCAACCTTGATTAAATTCCACTCATCATCCATAAGTTACCTCGTACGATCGACTCGCTCAACTCAAAACATAGTGTAGGCTAAATCTTTTCCCAGAACCTCTAATTCCAAAACTTGACGACTATATACAATCCCACACACTTATCGGGGTCTTAGGTCTAAGGGCTAGAGCAAAAAGGGTGTTGTTTTGAGGCCCACATTCAAACTTGATACCCGGATACCTCGGAGCTTCAATCGCGGAAGGTGCTACCGGTCCTTGGCGAGGTTGCTTTCTACGGTTGCTTTAGGAGTTTCTTGATGGTCTTGACACACCACAAAGCCTGTTTACACAACAAGGTTTCAGGTGGAAAAGATGAGAATTCAATACACTTTGAAACGAAATTAAGAATTCCCCACACTTCTAGTTTATTCACTACAATTTGAGAAGAAATTTGACATGATATCCTTTGAATTTTAATTAAGCCAAAAGCTTATTCAAGACACAAATGTTCCGGAAAAATTAAAGTTCTTTTGAAATTATACAACATTTCAACCCAATTGAAACCAATATGTAACACTTTTAGCCATTTTTAAAGTTATTGAAATAATTAAACCAACAATGAAGCATAAGAATCGAAACTTTGGTATGTATACTACGTTTCTTGAAAATTTTGCAAGGATTTTGGGACAAAAATGTCAACTTAAGACAATACAATGCAATACTAACCAAAATTAAAGTCTTGCGACACAATTAGAAAAAGAATTAATCATGGAGATTAAAATTTGGTATGTATTCTACCCATCACACATCTCAATTTTTAAGACTATGCATGACATCACTAATAAGGTTTGAAGCATTATGAAGTAATTATATCATATTTTAGGTGAGGATTCAAAACATGTTACATACTACATATTTCGAAAATTTGGGCATTAAATGGGACGAAATTTCCGTTTTAAGACAACTTATAGCATCACTAACAATGATAGCAGTCTTATAAGGCAATTAAACCAAGTTTTTACATATGAAAAATCCAATTTTGGCCATGAACACACTAAATTTTGAAATTCTAGGGTAAACGTTTTAGACCAAATTTCAAATTTGGGACAAGATCTAGCATTACTAACAAGCATTAGACTCTTTTAGAGCAATTAAGCTAATTATTAGACACAAAAATCCAATTTGTTTTGCCTCAAAAACCCTAGTTTTCAACATACACTAATTTGGGTGAAATTTCAACACAAAAATCCATATTTGTCATCAATAGTGTTGTAGGAAGTTGATTACTACTATGAATTAAGGATAAACATACAAGTAAGGGGTAAAACCTGGAAGAATTAGAGTAGATCTAAACAAAAATCAAATTAGGGAAAAATCAAGAGGAAAGAGAAATTCACTTACTTTGCTTAGTTAATAAAGATTAAGGACGACAAATGGGGTAGAAAACACTAGTCTTTCCAAAAATAAGTAACAATGGAGTTTTTGTATAGTTTTTAGAGAAATTTTTATGTTGGTGTTATGAAAAGTAATGAAGAAATGAAGAAGATAAGAACAATGCTATAACACGAATTTTGCGAAAATTTGCTACCCAAAATTGCACTCGGTCGAGTGATAAGTCCACTCGGTCGAGTGCTCATATTCACTCGGTCGAGTGCCCCTTTTCCATATTATGGAAAATGGTCCACTCGGTCGAGTGTTAGTGTTGGCTCGCACTCGGTTGGGTGCTTCTCTATAGTTTGCAATTTCCGACTAAGATCAAAAGGCAAAGCTCCTGCAACAAAAGGGTAACATTCGAGAGTCCACCGCCTATCAGTGACCCGTCCCGAGTTAGTTGACACATAACTACACTTATCGCCTCCAAAATATTAATTCTTTACTCGTAGCTACTATACTAGTACCCTTCATTAGTCATAATTTTACGATGAAACTAGCAATTCCAAGCATATATACGACAACGAAATGTTAAAGAACGGGACTAACGTCCCTCACCCATTCAAAAACAATATCCATTCTAAAGTCATGCTATACACATCAATCTTTTCATCCAACTTTCCTTGTTAACATGCACTATATCATAATGATCATGCAATGCTAGAAACCTATTAACTTGTTATAACACACATGAAATCATACCACATTTCACATAGCGTCCACCTAAACTTATAACCACCCACTTAGTGACCAACCGAGACAATAGGAACTATTATTGATATGAGGGCGACTACTCATCCAAAACCGATCTCTCTTTGTACTCAAGTCGGGTTCATTTTATTAGACACTCATAAATTCATTTTGGTTCATTGGTTCAGGTTCCAAAATCGGGGCTCTGATACCACTTTGTAACACCCCATTCTTACCCGGCCAAGGTCATCGAAATTACTAATACGAAACACTTTATATGAATGACGAGTTTAGTGGGTTACATACATAATTAAAGAATAACAAGTGATCTAAACATTATACAACTCATTTATCAAGTACGCCTCTATCATCTAACTAAACAACTCGACTCCATGGTCCGGAACTCGTCCCCTCACCCACGTGACACCAAACAAAACCTGTAAACCACTGCTCCCCATATGATCGAAAATATCATGTGGATCGACACAGGCCACTCCAGAAATAGATGAAAATTTACACACAGCCACACACGGTCAGTTTTAATAATACAATTAAACACGAAAGACAATAGGCATGAACATGAAATGCAATTATGAATGCACAAAAACAAGTCTCCAATAATCATCACTCCAAAACTAACACATCGGTACCAGGGATATAACCACGGTTCCCACAATCTGGTGATGAAACCGCGACAACGCCCACCAAAACAGCCAGACCGCAGTCCATAAAAAGGTACCCGGGACACACCCATGGTACCGGGCCCGAGCGCTAACCGGAACCCCTGCCAGACGACGTATCTCAACCACATGTGTCCCTCCATAATAGCCATTAATATGCACATCCCTCTTGGAGTGGGAAGCTCCAAGAGGAACCCGAGCATAAGACGGTCTCCCTACCGCCTTACGTCTGCTCAACAACAAGTATCACTCCCACAACACCTCCAACATTCTCCACCATCGCATATAACACAATATGTAATACAATAAGCAACACATGTTCTCACATGTGCAATAATTATCAAACATGCCTCTTTCTCATATGGAATGGATACCAATTAAGCCGAGTAATCATGTGACCCAACAATCAAAAGAGATACTTCAATACATACTCCTCAATTAACATGTTATAATGTAATCCCCTCCATTACCACCATCTACTAAAACACAATCATCCAATTACATGTTATAATGCAAATCCAATGCTATCATGAAACGAAGATTAGTCATCCATTATCATGTCATTATGAATTATTGACACTAATATGAGACTAACAACATTTACCCACACAATCATGTTTTAATGCATTTACAACACAATAATGACATATGCAGCCATTCATACTTATTGAAACTGAGTAGAAAAATCCTACCTTTTAGCCATCCTCCATTTAGCACAAGCAAGTACACTAATCCTCCTCTAATAAGCCATATCCTACAATTAATTAAGTAATTTCTATCACAAATATGTTCTATAACAATAAAATACTCTTTTTTTTCTTTTTGTAGAAATGTAAGATTATATTAATAATAACAAATCAAATTTAATAATCAAAGTTAACTTCTATCACAAATATTAATAATCTCTTGTCTTACTTATTTATTTGCTTTGAGCCATTTTCACGGTTAGCTTGGATGTTTAACATGTGGGCAAATTGAGGACAATATTATATTTAGCTTGGGGGGGGGGGGGGGGGGGGGGGGGGGTTGATTTGCATCTTAGTTTCATTTTCAAATACAATTTTCTGAAATTTTGTGTTTCTTTTTGCTTCATATGCTTTGCTTGCCTAGTTTTTGTCATGATTTATGGTTAAAACCTTCTTGTATGTCCCAATATTAGTTTATTAGCTAATGATTCCTTTTATTGATGGGATAATTGCATCCATGGGGATGTCTTGACATAGTAGGCGGAAGATGGAATTTGAACCGAATAGGCTTGATCTTGACTTTTGGGAAGCCACAATATGGTAAGGTAGAGCCTCATTGGACCATTGTTTTCATGAATGGTCTCACTTAGGTGAGTGTAGGTCTCCTTATTGTTTGTGTCATATCAATAACACACAATTATGGTTTTAATTTCATTACTTTACGAGCATTGCATTCATGTTTTGTAAGCTTGAAGTCATTCACATTGAGTATTACCCAAATCTAAGCATTATTTCCATGTATTTTCGCATACAAGTACTAGCTACATATAATCTTGCCTACCTTGTTGAGCTAGTAACTTTTTAATGTGTGTTGGGTGCTCATTTGGGATGTTGCTCTTGACGTTATCAATGTGAGCTTGGTTATGACGAAATTACTGATTTCCGTATCAAAATGATTAAAAAAAGAAGAGTGAAAAAAAAAACAAAGGAACAATGTTCTAATATTTTTGTCAAAGCAAAAAAGAAGATGAAATGGGGAAGTATTTTCCATATTCCATAATGTCAAATATTGGGAAATTTACTTATGATTTGTATTGAAAAATTAGCCAATTCAACATTTTTGGCCAACACATTTGCCTATTGATCTTGGGTTGGGATTTGGATTGAGCATCAATGTACATTTTGGATAGTTGTTAGCTTAACTTAGCTCCACTTTCCATAACATATTTGTTCCCCTTTCTTACCCATCTCAAATAGCCTTCTTCTTCTCTTTTGGCTTCCTTTTTACTTACATATGTGATTGTATTTGGCTTGTGGTTTTGAAATGACTATCATATTAGATTGCAGGCAAACTCTCATGAGTCGAGGATAGGTGAGTGCTACTCACACAAATATCCTTTCTCATATATATTTGAGCATGAGTGAACCGTGAGAGTCCGAAAGTCATAAGATCGTGCAAGAGCTTAAAGGTTCGTCTGAAGTCATACACACTACGACGTCATCTGAACCTCAACCATGTATATGTAGTATCCTTATGCCCGTGTTGTTTCGATATTTGAATCGTGTGCTTGTTAGCTTAATTGGGATTATACATTTGCAGGGGTTGTGTTAGTTTCTTATGCTTGCTTGAGGACAAGTAAGGGTTTAGCTTGGGGGGTTTGATGTGTCCAAATTATATACGATTTAACTCCCTATTTTAGCTCGGTTTTATTTGATTATTACACTTTTATTAGTGTATTTGTGAGCTAATCCCGTGTTCTAGGTATTTTGCTTGTGTTTATTATATTTTGTAGGAAATAAAGCATTCGGTAGCTTTTTTCCGTCAAATGTGCAAACACGGAGTTCACTAGGCTAAGTGGAAAAAAGGTTGGATCATGGCAAGAACATGTTTGGAAGAAATCTTTGGGTTAATGTCAAATGTGGAAATGAGGCCCAAATACAAAGATGATGATTAGCAAATGTGGCAAATGTAAAGAAATGAAGCCCATAAGAAGAGTAGACGATGGATGAGCATACTCGGAACATGCAAATGAGATCTTAATTAGTCGAAATATGACTCAACTAGTGAAAGATTTCGGACTTGGTTCAAATAAGTGTATTAATGCTGCAATAGGAAGGCAATGGAGCTGCCCATCACGGTTCCCTAGGCCGAGTGGAATACATGATTTCCTAAATTGTGTAGGATTAACTACTTAGATTAATTTACTGTTTCCAAATAAAATTAGGAAAGTTAGTTTATTTCCTAATCCTAGCTTAATTTGATTACTTTAAATGTGATTGTATTTTAATTATTAGTTTAATTACTTTCCTAGTTAGTTTAGGAAATAAGTAGATAGCTTAATATGCAAGCTAAGTAATTAGATCTCGAGTCAGATTGTGACATCGATTTAGGAGTATAAATAGAAGCCATGTATGACCTTATTCAACACGTGATATTAATTTTTTAATAGAAGTTTCCATTTGCAAACTTTGTTTGATTAAGCTTGCGAGTTTAGTCTTGTGATCTTCCTTGAGAGGTTGATTATTTGAGTGTTTCAAGTTCGTACCTTGCGAGGCGGAGAGCAAGATTCACATATCTATCCCTATTTTTCGTTACTTTACACGAAATTACAATTACAACTATTAAACTTCCGCTGCATAATTCCTAAAATACATAGACGAAAAGTCATACAAACTGTTAGACATACACGTTTTCCATCTTGAACAGACCTTCGATCTATTCGATCTTATTCGTCCAAGTAATTTTACATCAAATTGGTTACCAGAGCTTGGTTTAGATTTATTGCTTAATACATCTATCTTGGGAAGATTCTAATCATGGTTGATGACAAAGGTGGTGATGATCATCTGATGACATGGGAAGAAGGTCATAACGAGTTGAAAAAGGAGATGGCTCATATGTATTACGTCTTAAAGGGGATAGCATCTATGTTGAAGAACAAAGAGAAGAAAAAGCAAGGGGACTCGGATTCCGGATCTGGTTCTGAAGAGGACGAGCAGCCAAAGGGAAAGACGAGAAATAAGAACTATGATGATCGGGGTCTTAAACTCGATATTCCTGATTTCAATGGCGACATGGATCCAGAGACGTTCTTAGATTAGGTACGACAAGCCGAGAGGGTTTTTGAGTACAAGGAGTACGACGATAAGAAGCAGTTTAAGGTAGCAATTCTGAAACTTACAAAATATGCTTCTTTGTGGTACGAGAATCTAAAGAAACAGAGGAAGAAAGAATGGAAGCCAAAGATCGAATCTTTGGTTAAGTTGAAGAAGCATCTGATGAAACGGTTTTTGCCTAGAGATTACGAGCAAGAAAACTACCTAAAGCTTCAATCTTTAACGCAATAAGGGTTGTCGGTGACAGATTACATTAAAGAATTCGCGAAGATGTCCCTTGTTTGCGATCTTGAGGAGAAATAAGAGTTGAGGGTTGCACGATTTATCAAGGGCCTAACACCCGCGCTTTCAACAAGAGTTGAGATCCAGAATTATGACGGTTTTAATGATGTGTGTCGATTAGCCTTAAAGTTCGAAAAACATGATAAGGCACGAAAACCTCATGCTTATTCGAAGGGGACAAACTCTTACACAATTACAACAACTAGTGAGTCTAAGGAGGTCCAAATAGAAGACGTAAAGGACAAGGGGAGGAGCGTGATCGTCGAACCTAAAAGTCCTAGTTCAAGACAGTGTTTCAAGAGCCAAGGATATGGACACATAGCAAGTAAATGTCCACAAAAGAGAGCCCTTACAATCCACGAGTTGTGCAAGATGGTGCCTTGTTTTGTGCTACCCAACAGTCCAGTAGACTGTAAAATCTAGAACGAAGATACAAAGGAGGAAGGTGAGTTTGTCACATATGATGTTGAACTAATGATGTGTGTCGATTAGCCTTAAAGTTCGAAAAACATGATAAGGCACGAAAACCTCATGCTTATTCGAAAGGGACGAACTCTTACACAATTACAGCAACTAGTGAGTCTAAGGAGGTCCAAATAGAAGACGTAAAGGACAAGGGGAGGAGCGTGATCGTTGAACCTTAAAGTGATAGTTCAAGACAGTGTTTCAAGTGCCAAGGATATGGACACAAAGCAAGTGAATGTCCACAAAAGAGAGCCCTTACAATCCACGAGTTGTGCGAGATGGTGCCTTGTTTTGTGCTACGCAACAGTCCAGTAGACTGTAAAATCTAGAACGAAGATACAAAGGAGGAAGGTGAGTTTATCACATATGATGTTGAACTAATGCTGAGTGACGATGACCTACCAGAAACAGGGGCCCAAAATTTACATCTTCAAGCTGGTCCGATTGAGTTTTTTGATGATGATCATAAAAGAGGCGAGCAAGTAGAAGACGAAGTAAAGGAAGGATTAATTGACAATCTGATTGTGAGTAATCAAGAAGTATTCCCGAATCTGTCCAAGACTGAAACAATTGATGCTAATCTGATATTGGGTAAGGTATTGTTACATGTTAATGATTATTCAAGTTTCCAAGATAAACAACCTTATCAATCGCCGCTTGATAAATCGATTGACACGAAGCTACATGTTGAGGATAATCGGTGTTATTTGTTTTTTAATTCGGTATTTGTGGATGCCCACGGGAAACTTACTAGCTCAAGCAAGTTCTATTTATATTTCTCGGTACTTGTGCAAGGAGGGAGGTGGGGTGGAAGGCACAAGCATGGGTGGTTCGAAGATCATAAATGTCGCATGGAGGTTGGTACTATGGAGGAAGTCGAAGGAATACTACCTAGGGCTGTTATTACACTGATAATTCAGCTTATATGGTATGGTTTTGATCCCGGTGGCAGCATACATGATCGAAATTTGAGGTCAAATTTTAAAAAAAAAGGAGAGAATGATGCAGGTGCATACTCGGAACAAGCAAATGCGATCTTAATTAGTCGAAATATGACTCAACTAGTGAAAGATTTCGGACTTGGTTCGAATAAGTGTATTAATGCTGCAATGGGAAGGCAATGGAGCTGCTCATCACGGGTCCCTTGGCCGAGTGGAATACACGATTTCCTAAATTGTGTAGGATTAACTACTTAGATTAATTTACTGTTTCCAAATAAAATTTGGAAAGTTAGTTTAGGAAAGAAGTAGATAGCTTAATATGCAAGCTAAGTAATTAGATCTCGAGTCAGATTGTGACATCGAGTTAGGAGTATAAATAGAAGCCGTGTATGTCCTTATTCAACATGTGATATTCAGATTTTAATAGATGTTTTCGTTTGCAAACTTTGTTTGATTAAGCTTGCGAGTTTAGTATTGTGATCTTCCTTACGAGGTTGATTATTTGAGTGTTTTAAGTTCGTACCTTGCGAGGCGGAGAGCGAGATTCACATATCTATCCCTATTTTCTATGACTTTACACGAAATTACAACTACAACAATTAAACTTCCGCTGCATAATTCCTAAAATACTTAGACGAACAGTCATACAAACTATCAGACATACACGTTTCCATCCTGAACAGACCTTCGATCTATTCGATCTTATTCGTCCAATTAATTTTACATCAGTAGAAGTCAAGGCTTAGGTTTCCTCAAAATGCTTTTAACCGGAGATTAAAGTTGAGTTAATACGGTTTTCTCGGATTCCTATTAACTTAATGATGAGAGTAATGAGGAAAATTTTATTCCTACGACCTCGATCCGGGGTGGGGTGTCCCCTATCGGGATTACCTTCATGTGGAATATTTACGTTTCACATACAACCCCCTATATAAAGGAGGTTGAATCCGACTCTTAGGCATTGAATCTTACACTATTCTTTTACATCTCTTTTCTTCTTATATACTTAGTTTTCAGAGATATTGTCATTAGTTTACATTTGTATTCACAACAATTCTTTTAGTTATAATTTCAAGATTAATACAAGTTAGTTTGATTATTATTTTCAAGCTCCAATTCTTTATTTCGGTAATTTGTTCTAGCATTTTCATTAGTTATTTCCTTTACTAGTTTACCTTGTTATTTCATCTTATTCATAATCGTTATTTAGTTAATCGTTACTAGTATAGATCCCGCGCAATGCGCGGTATATAGAATTTTTATTTTTTTAGTTTATTATTTAAAAAATTTAAATTTTTACTTCATTAATATTTAATATTTCATTCCATTATTTTTTGATATGAAACAAAAAAATTGAAAT
>VHZZ01009154.1:26321-41323 GCA_009801015.1 Silene noctiflora
GAACAAGAGAATTGGTAGCGCACACTTGTATCAGACAAGTGGCAGATTTTTGGAGTAGTGTCCTCCACAATAGTGCGTCTACATAATAAATCTCATAAGAGGAATTCAGGGATTATTTATTTGTCATTGGATCAACGTAAATCGGTAACGCTTGGCTAACTAGAGTTTGACGTTACTGTCGTAAGACGGCGGAGATTAACTGATCCCTTTAGGTCACACCTATAGGACGATACCCAAATATTAAACTAATAATTTGTATGAGATACGATATATAAAATTAGTATTTTGTATAAGTTGACTTTTATGAAGTCAGGTGTATTTATTTATTGATGACGAGTTACGAACTCGGGCCAAAGAGATTTATTATTCAATTATTTGATAATTGATTAATTAATAATTAATAATTTAATGAGTAATAGTTAATTATTTAAATTATTACGATATGTGTGTATGTTTTGAGGCGGAGGTAATTAGTTAATAATATTTACAAGAAGTTGTAAAGTTAACTAATTAATTATTATAAGACACATTTTATTTTGATAAAATGGTAAAATGTCACTTAATAGTTAAGTGTACATTATTTGTTAATTTATATTATTTAAATGTTAAATAATTAAATTAATATTTAATTATATAAGATAATTAAATATATGTCTTATAAGCATTTGTGGGACAAATGTCGGAAATCGAAATGGACCGACTTAAGTCCATTTGGACTAATCCACCTAACTAAGCCCATCTTAGTGGGTAGGCATTTATTCCACTACAATATGTTTGTAGTATAATGAATTGTTTACATTTCAAACCCCTATAAATAGGGTACTATTACACACATTAGAGATGTGAATTTTTGAGAAAAAACACTTCAAAATCCTCTTTGGCTGTGTGTTTCAAGGAGAAGAAAAAGATTTTTTTTTCTTTATTTTTCATTACAAAATTTGATCAAATATATTGATCATATAAAACCTCATCAAATCATAAATAATAATACACATTATTAGTATTATTATAATAATAATATTAGTTATATTAAACAAAAATATTGTCCTAAAATTATCTAGTTAGTAATTTAGGACAAATTTGGGTTAGTTTTGGGTGTATCTTAAAGGAGGTATTCTATCTCGAATACTAGGAAGATCATCCATTTTAATAGCTCAAGAACAATTTTAAGGAGAGTGTCCTTGAATTTGTGCCCATATATTTCCAAAAGCAATGTAAGAAAAATTGATCTTAAGATGGTTTAATCCATTTTTACTAATTTTATTTGCATTCATGTGTCTTAGATCACATTTAATGAAATCAGTGTAATTTCTTGTTATATTAGAGTGTCTAATTAGTTGTCTAAACTAACAAATATATCCCACGAATGACATAAGTTTGAAGGTAAGTCTGACAAACAAAAACTAAAGGCCTAGGGTACATTGCTCGCTAGCCACAGTCTTTCCCCATGCAATCACTAACCGGTACCTGTCATTCATGAAATCATGAATGGAACAGTCAGTGGGGAGTAACTCAAGGTCTTCCCAGCCACGATAGAATGAAATACATGTAACCAACAATATAGATCATTATAACGTATAAAGAGAGATTAATCATGCGTAAATAAAAGCATTAACATGTAAGAATCAAAGATAATGAGGAATACATGGTAACATGATAACAATATGGGTATTAAAAAGGACATGTCACACAAGAGAGGATCATATCGCAACTAGTGGCTTGCATCTCACCACTAGGGTCCGATAAGATCAACATATAAGCAAACAAGTGTTCGACTCAGCGGCTACCTTTAAAGCATGTCCGAACACAACAAACAAAGAACACAATGCCTGAGCAAAGACTATCTAACTACACAACGCCATGCAAAGACCCTAACACCCTTAGACAGTGACGCAACCCTTGGTAGGATGACTAGCTAGGTACATCCCAGCCTAAGACCTGGATCCAGACTCCCGGAAGGTACTCCCTTCCGATTCGACATGCGGCACAAAACTCCGCATCCAAGACTAGATCTATAAGCACACAAATCGAGTACCCCACTCGCCAGTACCGCATGAGTGTGGCGGAAGATCTAAAGTAGTAGCCAAGCATAGAGGTAGGTCGATATCATTACCATATGAACACGGTTCAAACCAACGAAGCATATAATAGCTTACATATGAAAGATAAGTGGCATAACATGATTACATGAGAAACATAATTTAAAAGACAGGCTCAGCCGGTCTGGGGCACCGGCTGCCTGTCAGCCGGCCCAGACCACCTGAACAAGGCAGAATTTAAAAGACAGTCTCAGCCGGCCGGTGGACCGGCAACCGGCCCACCGGCTGGGACATAGCGTACAAACACAAAACATATACATTCTGATCTGTTCCCAGTCAGCCAGTGGACCGGCAGCCGACCCACTGGCTAGGACAACACCCAACATCAAATTCCATCGAAACTTCAGGTACTCCGAGCCGGCCAAGGTTGACCGGCAGCCGACCAACCGGTTGGGATAACATACTTAGGTAGAACAAGGTTCCCTGCTGAAGTGCTCCCAGCCGGCCAGTTGACCGGGAGCCGGCCCACCGGTTGGGGCCTCCTGATCACGAAATGGGTGGAAGCATTTCCTACCCCAACCAACGATGCAAAAGCGGTGACCAAGCTTTTGAGAAAAATAATCTTCCCACGATTCGGAGTTCCAAGAGCATTGATAAGTGATGGAGGAACGCACTTTCATTAGAAAAAGCTCACATCACTCTTAACAAGGTACGGAGTACAATATCGGACCGGCTTGGGATACCACCCTCAAACAAGCGGCCAAGTCGAAGTCTCCAATAAGGAAATAAAGCAAATTCTTGAGAAAGTCGTCAACAAAACTAGAAAGGATTAGAGAATGAAACTCGATGACTCACTTTGGGCTTATAGGACGGCCTATAAGATACCCATATGAGCATCACCCTAAAAGTTGGTCTATGGTAAAGCATGTCATTTGCCGATTGAATGGGATTACAAAGCTTTTTGGGCAATCAAAGCTCTCAACTCGAGCCCAAGATAAGTGGGGAGCAGAGAATCCTACAAATCCAAGAATTGGAAGAGTTTCGACCTCACTCATATGAGAATGCAAAGATCTACAAGGTGCACACCAAAATGCTCCATGACAAAATAATCAAACAAAAGGATTTTCATAAGGGGGAAAACGTCCTCCTCTTTAACTAAGTTATAGACTCTTCCTCAGAAAGTTGAACTCACGGTGATCGGGCCCTTTTGTGATCACCGAAGTGGGGAAATATGGTGATTTCGGGGTAATATCAGACAAAGGTGAGAGATTCAAAGTCAATGGTCAAAGAATCAAGCCATACTATGAAGGCGCTTTCATAGGAGAGGTTGAGGCTATCCGCATCGAGCCTCTCCCACCATGATGAAGAATTGATAAGGAGGAGAGTTTGGTGGAGTCCTCCCTTAAACCACCACTTGTACATATACTAACCCTCTAACTTGTACATTTCCATCATTGCATTGCATTCATTTGTCATGTTACATTTATTGATTTTGAGAGCAAGTAAATCAGGGTTGCTAATTGTGTTTCGAAGCTTGTAGAATGCACAAAAAAAGTGTGGGGAAGTAAGGCCTAGGCTACAATAAACCCAAGGATTTGCAACCTCGAATGATAGGAAGTTTGAAAAAGAAGAGATAAGGGTGGACAAGAAGGATCCCCACGAGTTGGCTTCAACTCATGGGAGTTGGGGCCAAGAGATTAGCAAAAACAACCATCCTGCCAGATAATTAGAGCGAGCACGGGTCAGCTCGAGCGAGTTGTCGACCAACTCGTGTGGGTCCTCAAGAAATCGTGCGAGTCTCACTCTGTGAAGAATACTTTGGAACCCTGTCCAATAACTCAAGCGAGCTCAGCTCAACTCGAGCAATTCAGCCAACTCGTGCGAGTTCTTCAGCGCTCGCGCGAGTCCTTAACTGGAAAATCTGCACTGTCGCATGAGTCCTCTAGAACTCGAGTGAGACCCTCTGTTTCAGCATTGAAAACGCGGGATTCTTATTCATTCCTTAATTCAAAAAATTCTATAAAAAGACACAAACCTTCCCTCACAAACACCCCCTCTCTCCTCAAAAGCTCAAAGAAACATAACCCTAACCAAACAAACATAAACAAAGCACATCACTTCACCACCCAAACTCAAGATCTAGACACAAGTAAAGACATGAAGGGGAAAGGAAAAGCCATTCCTACCAAGAAGAAATATTTAAGGCTAAAGGGAAGCTCTTACACCGCAACTCACAATCTAAGGAGAAGAGAGGATGAAGTAATCATCGACTTTTATCCACTAGAGGCATACCCCGAGGTTCAATTTGTCGATGAGGCTCAAAAGATCGGATTTACCTGTTTGATTGGAATGAACATCCTTCCCACTAAATTTGTTAGTGAATTCACCTTATTGAAGTTGGGTATTAGAGAACAAACAAAGCCTCTATTTGAAGACCTTTGCCTTTCTCTCATGTTTAGCTTGCATGAATTAACTTACAAGTGATGCGATTCAAGTCAATGGCTCGGGTTTGGATAATAGGTTGGTGGTGAGGTGGACAAAAATGTTGATTCTTACTTAGGCTTGTGCCGTTCTCGTTTTGTATGCATCCTTTCTTGGACAATGGGCTGATTTGGTGATGGTACATGGTCCAAAGGAGAACAAGGCACACGGTCCAATGCTACAAACAATTTGAGCTACTTATATGATCATTTTATTTACTTATTGTTAAAATTTTATTCAATTAGCTTTAATTACTTTAGACCTTTCATTTCCCATGCTTTTATGAATGTAATTAGTGAAGGAGTTTCGGTCTTGGCTGTTATATAAGGCCAAGAGTTTGCATCAATAATTCATTGAGAAAATTACAAAGAAACTTGTGTTAAACTTGTGTTAAAAAATCGTTTTCTTGCTTAGAAAACAAAAATGGTTCATTTGAAATGTGTTTTTCAATCGATTCTGGGTTGTTGATCAATAGGTCTTGATCTCACCCTCCTTAGTTGAATAATAGGTCTTATTCAACAAGGCACTATCCCAAACAATCAAGGATTGTGCGTACCTAGTACGAGCAGTCTATTCTATCTCAACTTACTGGTTCAAACCTTTTTCGGACAGTTCTATAAATTGTTCAAATCACATAAAACCCAAAAAAACTAACAATTTCGTGTTATGTTGAGTTTTTTAATTCCGCTGCAACTTACGAATTTCTGTTCTCCGAATTAAATTCTTATCATAAGTGGTATCAGAGCTTTGGCTCCTGATTTCCATAAATCGAGACGGTCCTTTGAGGATAATCGAGATGCAAGGCTACAAAGATTTATGCTTTCACGAAGAAATTCAAATGGAAGGTAATTATTTCTTAAATCTGGATTTACCTCCGTTCTGTGACGATTATGATGAATCGTTGTTACATAGGGGAGGAGAACTTTCTGGTTGCAATTTTGGTCCTTCTTTGATTTCAATCGGCCTCCAAATTTTGACGTTTATGTTGATGAGGATATCGTTGCTGCAATTATCAAGGAACCGTATTATTCGTTCGAATCTGGCCATTTGTCCGAACTGATTAAAACCGGTTCTAGAAATTTTCAAATTCGACAAGATTCTTGTTTGGTTGATTTGCAGAATACATTCGGTTCTAGGGAATTTCATGTTCAACCAAGTTATTTGTTTGTCGAGTTGCAAATGAAGGGTTGTGTTGTAAATGTGCGTGAATATGCTTGTTCTATTTACTTATTCGAAGCTGTGGTTCATGATGAATTTATTAACCTTGTGAACGGAGGGAGGGGAGTTGGTTGGCGCAAGGGGTCTTCAAAGTTCAGAGTGCTACAGCTAGGCGTCCAAAGTGGCTCACTTCTAAGTTCGAGCTTGTTCTTTTTTTTCGTCTTTCGTTTCGTTTCTATGCTTCTGGTATTCGTTTTTTTTATCCTGGTGGGTTGACGAAGCATGAATTAAGGTCAATTCCTTTCCAAAGGGGAGGGGATGATGCGATTCAAGTCAATGGTTAGGGCTTGGATAATGGGCTGGTGGTGCGCACGGTGGACAACAATGTTGATTCTTACTTGGGCTTGTGTCGTTCTCATTTTGTATCCATGCTTTATTAGACAATGGGCTGATTTGGTGATGGTACACAGTCCAAAGGAGAACAAGGCACACAGTCCAATGCTACAAACAATTTCAGCTACTTATATGATCATTTTATTTAATTATTTTTAAAATTGTATTCAATTAGGTTTAATTACTTTAGACCTTTCATTTCCCATGCTTTTATGAATGTAATTAGTGAAGGAGTAATGACAAACTCTTCACTTGGCCAGGAGTTTCGGTTTTGGCTGCTATATAAGGCCAAGAGTTTGCATCAATAATTCATTGAGAAAATTACAAAGAAACTTGTGTTAAACTTGTGTTAATAAATCATTTTATACCTTAGAAAACAAAACCGGTTCGTTTGAAACGTGTTTTTCAATCGATTCTTGGGATGTTGATCAATAGGTCTTGATCTCACCCTCTTTAGTTGAATAATAGGTCTTATTCAACAAGGCACCTTCCCAAACAATCAAGGATTGCGCGTACCTAGTACGAGCAGTATGTTCTATCTCAACTTACTGGTTCAAACCTTTTCCAGACAGTTCCAGAAACTGTTCAAATCAAATAAAACCCAAAAAACAAACAATTTCGTGTTCTGATCAGTTGTTTGATTCCACTGCAACCTACGAATTTCTGTTCTTCGAATTGAATTCGTATCAACAAGCGACTTGTACTTGAATTTCTTAGTAGTCTCCATATCTCTACCCTAAACAAATCCATTTGTATTGAATTTCGATTGGAAAATGTAAATCGAATGCTAACCCTGGTGGAATTCGCTAACATTCTTGGCTTAGATGTAAGCATAAGCCGACCGAGTCGACCTAAAGGATATGACGTAGGAGCTTTGTGGAGAGCCCGAACGGGCCGTGATTTTACCAAATACCGGGATTGTTTTGCCTTGTCCATCCAAAACCCCATCATTCGCTACACTTACCGTTTCATCACTATCACCATCCTTGCTAGAAGGCACCCCACCATGCTCAATGAGCTTGACCTAAACTTTTTCGAGTCTTATTTACAAATACAAGGAAGAAGCGGATATCTTTTCAATGCTCCCTATGTGCTTTTAGAAAGATGGGCGAAATCCTCCAATGGGAATGAAGGCTCGATTAGACATGTCGTCAATGGAGGTTTAATCACTAGACTTGCCAAGTATTTCAACCTAAACTTCAACCATGATCGATCTTATGTTCCAATTCCAGGCAATACATTGATCAATGAATATTTTCTTCATCATCACCACCATTGGATTCGTTATGAGGAAGGAAATAGGATCTTAAGTTTAACCAAGGGGTGCTCCCCAATCAAGCTACCACGTGAAGGATTCCCGCGTGTGACACCACGCCGAGGTCCTCTTTCTCGAGTGCTTACCTATCTAGTATCGGGGATTGTCATAAAAACCTCCTTAAGGACTCTCGTTCTCCCAAGGAAAATGGACAATCCAAACTCGGAAGCAATCACAATCCCTCCTTACCCGGTTGAATATGAAGAATACCGGCACCCTAACCCTCTATCCACACCCAACGAGGATTACATTACCGGCCTTCTACAAAAATTACACCGCCAATTCCATCAAGATGAAGTCAACCTGTACTTCACCCTTTACCCTTGGCTACATGATCAAGTCTCCAAAGGGGCGATATCTATGGAGACTGCCCTCCTCTTTTAGGCAAAAGTCGACCCCCTTTTTCAAGATTTAACTCACGGTGATAAAGGCGGAGAAGGTAGCGGAAGAAGTATGTGTGCGGAAAATGAAGCTCCAAGTGACGAGGATACGGTAGAGCTTGATAGTGATGGTGATATCTTTGTAGATGTACCAATGGAAAACTTGAAAATTTTAAAAAAAAAAAAAAAAAAAAAAAAGCCAAAAACATGTTTTTACATTGTAGTGCATTGCTTTAGAATTGTATATACTTGTGTTTATTACTCCTTTCACATAGGGACTATACCACATTCGATACATCCATAAGGTATGCATGAAGAGCAGCACTGTATGATCGTTTCATTCTCTTATCCCTATTGTTTTTATGTTGATGACAATGTGGTGAATTTTTGCACTGCGGCTTGATTACTATGTGATGTTAGAAGATGCATTTAGATTACTTGTCATATAGTTTGTTAGAGCATGTGCATTAGACTTGTATATATGTAGTTGCATCATGGCATATAGCTTGCATTTAGGTAAACTATTTGTGAAAATGCCTAATTGGGAAGCTTGACAAGTGTATATAAGGCCCTTGTACATATGTTTTCTCCTTGAGACTTTGTTTGCTAGAATACGTACAAGACACTCTATGTAACACCCGAAAATTTTAAGTCTCATTTATATTTTTTTAATTATGAGATTTAAATTTTAATTCCTAAGTTTATCGGTTTTTGTATAAATCATTAATTAATTTGGTTTTGAGTCATATTTCAGTCTGATTTTTTCCTGAACCGACTCTTATTTTAAATGACATTTTTTTTACATGCTAAATTGAAAATCTGCTTTTGACTCAAAATAGTAGTTGGACCGTGTTTTATAACTTTTGACAATTTATTTATTAAACTGATTTATTCTTTTACTTTAACCTTAAAATATTATTTCTTACTCTATATTTAATTCTTTTGCAACCAAATTACGGGAAGATACTTTTGAGGGGATTTTATTTCTCATTTTAGTCTCTTATAAATTCTACCTTTTGTCTAGGTTTATTAGGTTTTCATTCAAAGAAAAATTCAAACCCTACGTACGTTTCCGAAAATTTTACGTACGTACTTGCCTTCTTCCTTCTTTATTTCCGTTTAAACAAATTACGTACGTTCTTGACTACTTACTTCTAACAAAGATCGATCTTTCTTCATCTTTTCTTGTTACGATTTGATTATTTCTAGTCTTATTCAAAGGGCTACCAAGAGGATTTCGACGCCGACGAATATTTCATAGACTGGGAGCTTAGCGAATGCTTTATTTTCGAAAATATAGTATGTGGAGAGACATGGAGTAGTAATGTGTGTGTAAAATTTTAGGTCCTGAAACCTTCATTTTGATTTTATATGTAATTTAGAAGTTGTGGAAAAATCGTTCGTTAATTCTGCTGAATCTGATAGTTTGTTTGAAAAAATTATATCGCCTGTTTTTTTTCGAATATGCAAAAATGTTGAAAAGAGACTCATGTTATTTCCAAGCCTAGAGTCGGCACAAAAACGTTCATAAATTTTCGATTTACGGTTTGCTCAGAATAAATTATTTGTGAACAGCTCGTCTGTAAACTGCAATTCTTCTTTTGCTCAAATATTATTTCGTAAAACGACTTTTTGCTTATTAAGCATGCAACACGTTTCTTTTTGAATGTGATATTGGGAACCTATTTTCGTTACATATGTTTTGATATTTCAATTTATTTTTTTATATTATTTGCCTCAGCAATATTTATATCATGTGATATGGCTGGGATAACGTCGAGTTACTCCCTACTGATTGTGGTTGTTATGTTTATAACATGACATGTATTTGTTTTGGCTGGGGATATCAGTTTGAGCTAGCGAGTAGTTTGCAGATCCTACTCTGTTTTTTCTACTTTCTTTTGTGATTATAGTTTTGAACACTTTTGGAGGTTTTTGTTTTAGCCCTTTTTAGAAAAGTGGCATTTGTAATTGACTAACCGTTTTGGAATTTTATCCTTGAGAATATTATACATTCTCGATTTATCACAATTTGAACTTTTATCTTTGTATTATTAATCCCAAGTCAACAATGTTTCTGCCATTGTTTTGCATTTGATTTCATAAGGAAATACAGTTGGTATCAGAGCATTACTGCTCCTGACGCTCACAGTTTGATCATTAGGAGAAAAGACTAATAAATGATTGACTAAGATGAAAATATATTAGTGAAAGATGGGTAGAAACAAATAAGGACTTATTTGCTAACTTATGTGTTTGTGTAACTCATTGACTAGAATTGAATTTATGTCTTGTTTCTCCGACGAAGAAGAAGGGACGAGAACTAGGTGCTGTAAGAAAGATACTACGATGATTTCTAGTCTAGATTCAGTTTTGCTCAAGTTGCAGACCAGATTACCAAGAGTAGACTCAAGTTTCACGATGGTGCAGTAGACCAAGTGATGATTACACTGTGGATCTGTCAGATGGAGCGATCCAAGACTAGTGTGTTTATTTCTCTGCTAGAAGATCGTGTGATCAAGTGGCTCCCCCCTTGAAACTCTGGAAGCCTGAAGATTCCTTCTTTAATCTCAGATCTTGTTAGTTTGCGATCAAGGTTCCTCTTCGTTCACTTTTACAAATCTTCATTTCCTATTCCGGTGAAGGAATCCTTGTTTGCGATTCTTCCTCTTTTTACTATTAATTCTCTTGAGATTCATTGTTTAAACTGATCCTTTCTTGGTGAGCTCTTATGGAAGATAAGTCATTTGAGGTTTAGTGAAAAATTGCTCCTTATGGTTTGAGGATAATGAGTTTTACCTTTAATGCCTTTCTTGTAAGAGCTTTTATTTCTTGAGGATTAACCTGGGTAGTGACTAGTGGATTATGGAGTTAGGATTTTGTCTTAGTTTCTGGCTTTGGATTATAAGTAACTTTTGGTTGTGTGACATAACTTTAATTGAGTTTATTGGTGGTAACCTTGTAAACAAAGAGAGTCCTTAAACGAGCATAGTTTGGGTTGATTATGTTGATCTAAGGAATTATGAACTTGGATTTGAGAATTGTGTATACTTTTTGTATCTTTGTGTCTTAGCCCTAGTGAAAGAGATTTTTGAGGAAAATTTACCGTAAAAGGGAGTTTTTGATTGAGAACCTTTAGATCATCGTGATCGTGGTTTAGTTGAGTTTATAACCACCTAGTGTTGCGATGTCATGATTACAATTTTGGTAGGGCTTCTAAAAGACTTTGATTGAATGGTGTTGTTAGATGGTGGTTTTTGTTTGAATTGAGGAGTCTTATAGATTTAGTAACCATGTTGCTTTGGTTGAGATCTCAGAAAAGTAGAATCTCTATGTGTGTTATGTCTTTTTTTGGCTATTCTGGGTTTAGAATTTTTCTCGAGTGCAAGCTTGCTGAGTTTTGAACAGTTTTAAGAGCCTTATCAGTTGATTGGATTAGTCGTGTTTTGATAACCTATGGAATTTTGGTTAGTGACATTGGATTTTGAACTACATAATGGTCTATTCTGAGAGGTTGAGCAAGTATGTAATTTTGTGGATGAGAGTTGTATAAATCGATGATATTGGAGGATATATAGACAACTTTAAGCTTGACAACTTAGTTGCCTGGTGTTAATAAGCTTGGTGTTGGTTTCAATGAAATAGGAAAGTTGGAGTTTCATAGAGAAGTTATACCAAGAATCTCGATATGATTAACCTCTTTAACAATCCTTGAGAGAACTTCGTATTGCTCTTGAATCTTCCTTCCCTTTTTTTTCTCTCGAGTATCTGTTGCAGCTGATAATTCCTTGACCTTGGATTAAGTTAGAAATTTTTTTCGCCTTTAACCTTTTTCCTTGAATATTTCTTTTTAGCAAGAGTTTTGGTTGACATAAAACTTTGGTTATTTTGGAAATTATTAACATTTTGAGTCATGATTTCAAAACTTTAAATTTCTAGTTTAAACTTGGTTTTGTTTCGAAACATCTTAAAACTCGTTTGAAAATATTTCGAAATTGTTTCAAATAATGTAGTTGATACCATAAAGGACTTTCAAAAGTTCTTTGTGTTTACATATTCAATTTGTCCTTAAGTTTTGAAGTAAAAATTACACATCTTCTTTTTGTTTCAACGTTGGTAGGATGTCAGGACTCATTATTAAAGACGTCTAGTGAATGGTTCGGTAATTGCTAACGTTTGGTTTTGAAATTTGATTTTTTTCAAAAACATGCCCTTATCTTGGACGACAGAATTCTGGATCGCGACATGTATTCTCTCATACTAGGAGATGAGACAAGTAATTTCTACAGTTTTATTTTGAAAAAAAAAAACTGATTAATAAAAAATTACGTAATTGCTTTTTCCTACACACATTTTTACTTAATCCTACACAAAATTTCCCGATTTTCCGACTTTTCCCCTTTCATTTCTAACCCAGAAAAAAGCCCTAAATCATGGGTTCCGTTAGCACTGTAACGTCTAATCCCGCTACATTGCCTTCAGTCGTCCTCCTCAAATGTCACCGCCGATCTCCTCCCTCTTCCGACGACGGCGATCACTTTCTCAGTGGCTTTTACAGCAGGTATAATTGGACCTTTGGAGGCTGCGGTAAATGAAACGGCAACGATTGATACTCGTTTTTCGATAACGACAATGAATTAATAAATATCTAGAGGATTCATCCTTTAATTTTGTTTTCTAGGCTGTTCGTTGAATTGTGTTCATAAATTGCCCGCAGTTCACATTAAAGAAGGTAATGTAGGTTGTCTGATAGTTTCAGACGAGAGCGAGAAAGGTCCAATTATGATTGTCCMTGTTTGATRACATTATAATCGRTAAAATAKTTTCAGGGRAGGSTACCGGTGYAGGGAGYGGGGKCGTGAGTCGGAGGCGATAAAGGGATTCAATAAATTGCGTTTCTCATTTTTGCGTTTCTCATTCGGTCTCGTTTCTCTCTTTTGTGTGCTCTCTAGGTAGGGTGAGAAATGACAAGGGTATATTTGGAATAAAGGGAAAAAAAGTGCAGGATTTAACAAGTGCCAAAATATAATGTTTGAATGTTAAAAAAAAAGGTCTTTGTGCTTTAAGTTTTGTTTCTCATTTATATTTTTTTAATTATGAGATTTAAGTTTTAATTTCTAAGTTTATCGGTTTTTGTATAAATCGTTAATTAATTATGTTTTGAGTCATATTTCAGTCTGATTTTTTCCTGAACCGACTTTTATTTTAAATGACATTTTTTTACATGCTAAATTAAAAATCTGTTTTTTGACTCCCAATAGTAGTTGGTCCGTGTTTTATAACTTTTGACAATTTATTTATTAAACTGGTTTATTCTTTTACTTTAACCTTAAAATATTATTTCTTACCCTACATTTAATTCTTTTGCAAAAAAATTAAGGGAAGATATTTTTGGTTGTTTAAACAACCATTTTGGCCAGTCAACTTAAAACTTTTAAGGAGATTTTATTTCTCATTTTAGTCTCTTATAAATTCTACCTTTTGTCTAGGTTCATTAGGTTTTCATTTAAAGAAAAAAAAATTCAAACCCTACTTTATTTCCGTTAAAACAAATTACGTTCGTGGTTACCTTCTTGCTTCTAACAAGGATCGATATTTCTTCATCTTTTATTGTTCCGATTTGTTCGTTTTTATTCTTATTCTAAGCGCTACCAAGAGGATTTCGACGCCAACGTTATTTCATAGACTGGGAGCTTGACGAATAAGGTAACTTCGACGTTACTCGGTATTACACGATTTATTTGTTGTAGTTGCATTTATTAAGAATTATTTTGCTCGTGTTGTGAATTGTTGTGTTGGCCGATATTCACTAATACGGTGGTCTCGAGATTTTTAATCAATTGTTTTGATATTAGTGTTTCAAATATTCGTTTTTATATTTGAAAGTTATATAAAATATTTTTTATGGAATGAATAATTCGTTTTAAGATATCATGAATTTTCATGGTAATTATGTTGAAACTATTGTTTTTATTTCGGATTCTATAGTGTTGGTATGGTTTTTGCGATTATAATGATGCTGAACTGTTTTAATTATATTTAAATTACAAATTCAAATATTTTATTTTTGAAAATATCATATGTGGTAGAGATATGGAATACTAAGGTGTGTGTAATATTTTATGTCCCGACACCTTCATTTTGATTTTATATGTAACTTAGAAGTTGTGGTAAAACCGTTCGTTAATTCTGCTGAATCTGATAGTCTGTTTATAAAAATTATATCGCCTGTTTTTATTTCGAATATGCAAAAATGTTGAAAAGAGACTCATATTATTTCCAAGCATAGAGTCTGCACAAAAACGTTCATAAATTTCCGATGTATGGTTTGCTCAGAATAAATTATTTGTGAACAGCTCGTCTGTAAACTGCAATTCTATGTTTTGCTCAAATATTATTTCGTAAAATGACTTTCATTTGTGATCCACTGGCCAATCATTTTCATAAATAAACTTCTGGATGTCTAGTTATGCATAGAATTTTACTTTGTCTTAAAATATTTTTTTTAAAGTCGTTTTATGACCTGAAACATTCTGGGTATCATTTTTTGTCAGGTTTTAGAAATAAATATTTATACCCCTGGTGCTTTTCTCTTTTGAAATTGGTTATGAAATTAAAGTTGTAGTTAAGTGCTACAGGAAACCATGAAAATTGGACTTGCGTCATTTCGACTTTCCTGTATTTAATTATGAATTTTACAGTACTATTGTTATGTTTTATAAACTGTTTTAGGACTCCGTCTCATTAAGGCCGAAATAATATATGTTTATGATGAGGTGTCGCAACCTATCAAAAATAAATTACCCTAATAACAAAAATTAATGTAGTATTTAGGGGTCGAATCCATAGGGAGACGGGAGTTGCTATTTAGTTGTTATGGGACGAATTTTATCTCGGTTGGTCACTAGTTATGAAGTTGGTTTTGATTTATGCAAAGTAAAATATAAAATGCAAACAATAAGGTAAAGACATCTAGATGGTCGGTTCATACCTGAAAATTGATGCTTAAATTAGTCATTAAATTAGTATTCACAAATAATCATCAAGGCCTAACGATACCCAGCTTTCACTATTTACATCGGCTTGAATCGGGTCCTAACAAGCTTTCACTATGAGTTAGGTCGATCCACTACACATGTTTATTTCTAATACATTTCCGTGTCTCTCTACTTATAGAATGTATAACGAATTTAGTTCAAGATTATGGCCACTAATCGTAAACTAACATTACAATGC
>VHZZ01009155.1:45956-62212 GCA_009801015.1 Silene noctiflora
AGTACGACCTGAAAGACACCTTGCATTGAGTGAGAGATTTTAACGGACAAGAGAATTGGTAGCGCACACTTGTATCGGACAAGTGGGAGATTGTTGGAGCAGATGTTCTCCTCAATAGTGCGTCTACATAATAAATCTCGTAAAAAGGAATATCACGGATATATTTTATTTCTTGTCAGTTGATTAACGTATATAGGTAACGATTGACTGACTAGAGTTTGATGTTACTGTCGTATGACGACAGTGATCAACTGATTCCTTTCGGTCTTACCTATAGGATGATGCTCAAATGGAAAATGGTAATTATTTGTATAGGATACAATTTAATTAGTTACTTGTATAATATTGACTTATAATAGTCAATTGAGTTTATTAATTGATGACGACTTATGAACTCGGGCCAAGAAAATTTATTATTTAATTAATATGATAATTGATTAATAAATGTTAGACAAAATTTAGTAATTAATTGTTAATTGACTAAATTACTGCGATATATGTATATTGTGAGGCGGAGGTAATTAGCTAATCACATTTACAGAGATTGTAAAAATTAGCTAATACAGTTATATGAGACACATTTTATATTGATAAAATGGTCTAAGATTACTTAATAGATGGGTGTACATTATTTATTAATTTTTATTATTTAAGTGTTAAATAGTTAATTAATATTTAATTATATAAGATAATTAAATATAAGACTTATAAGCATTTGTGGGACAAATGTTAGAAGTCGAAATGGACCCGTAAACTACACTAGTACCACCACATGCTTATAGTGTAACACACTCAAAAGTTAGGCAAATCCCACGAGTAATTGTATGTGAATTCTTTACATTTCACATCTATATATACCTTACTTTTACATCTTTTTAAGGGTTGATTTTTTTTAAGAAAAAAAACATCCAAAATAGCTCTTCATTTTTTTCCTCTTAAAGTCCTTGATCAATAGTTGATTAAGGATCATCAAAATTCATATAATAATAATACTCATAAACTAATATTATTAGAGTAATAATATTACACCATATTATACATAGTTTGTCTTTAATTTATCTAGTTAATAAATTTAAAACACTTTGAGCTAGTCTTGGGTGCAAACCAAAGGAGATTTTCAAGTTTGGAAACTTGGGTTAGGAGGATAATCCAAAAGCTAGTAGATTGATAATAAGACTACAATTGTTGTAGCTCTTAGTGCCTTATTACCAATGTTAGGAAATTTCCTCTTTTACTAGTTATTATTGCATTTGGTTTACATGCATGTGTATTAAGACCATTTTAATCCTACGTGGACTAGGGCATCTGACGCCTGATGGGTGGCTAATGTGACTCGTATTCACGCACATTTAGTCCCCTAACTATCCTTGTTCCACACGCTTTTATGTATGTATTAGGGTCGTTTCTTATCTTTAGTTAACTATTTGCTATTCTATGAGGTTTTGGTGCTTTTGGTAGGAGAAGAGTGTCGACCTTGGATTCATGGAGCATTTCGGGAGCTAAATTGATCGCACTTAACGACCAAGTGAGAAGGAGGGATAAAAACTAAAGGCCGTAGTAGTTATATGAAGTATTCGGGCAATGATGGAGAGCTCCCACGAGTCCTGGAGAGCCCCCACGAGTTTTGGGGCAGCAAAGCCAAGGAGCAAGAACTGGTGGAAGACTCTCGCGAGTCCAAAGCTAACTCGTGCTGTAATACCTCAGGTATTCTGGTCTTGGAGTACTCCATCGAGTATGGGGTACTCTGTCGAGTAAGTTATGTTCAAGTTCTGGAAGGGTCCTATTTGTTAGTTACTCGACTGAGTTCGGGGAACTCGATTGAGTAGAGGCTACTCGATCGAGTAACTGCGCTGTTACGGGTTTGTGTCCGGTTTGATTTTAAAGAAACGAGGGATTTTATAATGTTTCGTCATTTGTTAAAATCAGTTTCATTTACATCTTTTTCACAAAAAGGAGAACTCTAAACTACGTTGCATCCTCTCTTCTCTTTATTATCAAATCAAGTGGCAAANAAACTACGTTGCATCCTCTCTTCTCTTTATTATCAAATCAAGTGGCAAAAGTGCATAACTTTTAGGGCTTTTCATACAGTTGTGATCGTCGTATCATGGGTAAGATCCCTGTGTCATTTTTATGTTGATTCATATATTTTTTTTAAACCCTAATTGGGTAGATTGGGGGTTTTTTGGGAGTTAATTGTTGCGTAGATTGTAATTGGATGTTTATTGTATATAAGGTGACTTCGTGGAAGAGAGATTCTGATTTGTTGCGCTAGCTTTGTGATTTCCGGCTCAGGTAGGGTTTCCCTACTCAGTTATTGTGTAATTGGTTAAGGTGATGCGGTGATATGAGTATAATTATGATTATGATGGTATTGTTTGATATTGGCATGTTTATCGGTTTTATGGATGGATGTTGTTATTTTATATGGTTCGCGAGGTGCGCCCTCGGCTGAGTGAAGTCATTTGCGGGAATGGCTTCACGCCCTTGTATCGTATTTTGCAGTTTTGGTTTTGAGATGTATGATTTAAACTATTTAAACTTTAAATGTGTTTCTTAATGGTCACTTTTGATATACTGTACCTCGGGTAACCGAGATGGTAGCATCTCCATATGTTAGGGTGGCCTTGGTAAGGCACCTTGATGTAAGGGGGTGTTACACGTGCGACTCCTACCTGACTCGCACGAGTCCCCCAACATATTACTTCATTCGTTCATCTCAAGGACTCCCACGAGTCCTACTGGCTCTAGCATTTCCTTGGACTAATTTAAGGGACCTAATCATCGTCATTTAAACCCTTAGTTTACGTACCCTAATATTGTGCTTAGTATAAATAGCCTGTGTAATTGAGGATTGAAAAGAGGATTAGAATCCATCTATTAGTTTAGATTAGTTAAATTACACTTTAATCCTTTCCTTGTTATTCAAACAACTTTAGATCTAGTTTGTAATTGAAGAATTCTAAGGTTTTGGACCGAGGAATTGACAACTTCTCATCATTAATCAAAGCTTTCTTCTATTGTTCTTCCATTCTTTTGTTCATCTTAATTTGGTATATTCCTTTTACTCTTTGCTTAATCATTTACTTACTTCCTTGCTAATTACTTCATTATCATCATGTTCATTCTTGCTAACATGATTGACACCCTCTTTGGCATGTTTACCATAATGATGTATGAGTAGTCCTTTAGCTAGGGTTGGTGGGGGATTAAAGGAGTAATCATGGGTTAGATCTATGTATGATGAGTTCATATGAATGATTTTTTGTTATGTTCTTAAACTTATGCACATGTTATATTTGATGAAATGCTTGATTGACAACCTAGCATGATTCTTTATCTCTTTAACACAACTTGTAAGATAAATCAACTCGAGTATTGTTATACTGTGCATATATTGAATAGGGAGAACGAAGTCGTTGTAGGTGTCGTAAGCTATAAATCAACTCGACTCCGAGACCTAAGTCTTCTTAGGGATTGTAAGATATAAACAAACTCGATCCCAAGATAACTACAATTATTTACCGGATTCATTACTATGATCACACCATGTTTCCCCTATGAACCCACGACACCCTAGTGCCTTTAAACAATTGTTTTCATCTGCACTTTTAATTGCATGCTTTGTTATTTCATTTATTTACATTTTCGTTATAGTAGAATAGTTTTCATCTCAACCCAAATTATGACACCAAGACATGACTAGTTTGCATTTGATTATAGTTTGACAACCCGTCCTTTGGGATCGACCTTTACTTGCTACTTGCTAGTTAGAGTATAAATATTGTTTGATAGGCCTTGACGACGAGCTCACTATTAGTGGCCGGCAATCAGAAGCACAGAATCAAGCGCAGGTAACGCTACTATTAGTAATTTTGTTACTACTGACCAGACGCCTGGTGTATGAATTGTCAATCAATTGGTTACAGGCTGGCATCCAGGATCTTTGATTACAGCAACCCCCATGGCCGCAAACCGTCAAAACCCACCAACAACTTGGTCAGTGGGCAATGCCCAAAATTATCAAGCCCCCCTATAACCCTAATGCTAGCTACAACAACATCAGGGATCAGTAGTACTTGGAACTCAAAAAAATGTTAAACAGGATTTCGGGGATATCAGCTCCCCTGGAAAGGGCGACACCAAACAACTACGCAGATTCGCCATTTGTGGACATGATATCGCTGGTGGCTGTGTCAAAGGGATTCAACGCCCCCACAATGACGCTGTACGACGCCACCTCAGATCCTTTTGACTATGTCAACCAGTACAAACAAAATATACTGGTAATAACAGCAACCGGGTCTCTGGAAGAAGTCTGCATGTGTAAGGGATTTGGGTCAAAACTATTAGGAGATGCCCTACAGTGGTTCGTTGGTTTGCCAAAATTTTTGATAGCCACCTTTGTTGACTTGGTAAACGCATTCACTCAGCAGTTTTCCAGCAGCAGGAAGCCTGAGTAGCATACCAGTGATCTCTACAGGATGGTCCAAGGGTTCAACGAAAAGACCAAAGACTACGTCACTAGGTTTAATAAAGAGAAAGTAGCAGTAAGGGGATGCGATGTGCCGACTGCGGTAGAGGCATTCTGGCAGAGATTGCATCAGGATTTAGATCTATACAAGAACTAATCAGGCATCCTTGCCACACTTTTGAAGATGTCCAAGCCAAAGCAGCAACATCAATTAGAATGGAAGAAGACATACTATCCAGAAGAAGCACATCAGGAGTAGAAAGGACAAGCAAGAAGTCTACGACGGAAATGAAGGACGAGAGAACCAAGCCCTATATCAGGACGATAAACAAAGTAGAAGGAAAGGAGGAAGCCTCACCACCACTCAAGCTGAGCGAATATGGATTCACAACCGGGATGGAAGGACTCCTGCAAGTGTTGAAAGCGTTGAAAGATCTGGCAGATAAAGTAAAGTGGACTAGACCACTAGCCGAGAAGCAGTTATGGAGAAAAGAAAGCAAAAAGAAGTGTGAGTTCCACAACGATATTGGGCATAACGTAGAAGATTGCTACAACTTGCGGAGGGAGGTCAAGTACTAGTATAACCTAGGAAATTTGGACCACCTGTTATCACGTATGGGCAGGCAGCAGGGTAGAGTAAGTTCCACAAGGCATACTATACCCTCACCACCACCTGTGTGCACAAAGATAATAAACGTGATAACAGGCGGCTCGAACCTTAGTGGTCTGACATATTCAGCCACAAAAAGACACGCCACTGAGGTCAAGGGCAACAAACCAGAATCCTCCTGTAGAATCACCCACATCGACTTGCCAGCGGTTACCTTCGATGAAGTAGACGACCATGACAGCCAGGAGCACCATGATGCACTAATCATAACACTATCCATGGCCAATCGAATAGTAAGAAAACTCTTGGTGGATACTGGGAGCTCGGTTAATTTGATCATGCTAGACATTATAAAAGGCATGGGATTCAACAAGAAAGACCTATTGAGGAAAAATATTCCACTGGTAGGTAGGGTTCAGTGGGGGAGATAACTGTAATACTACGGTTTTCCCTGCCTTTGGTGACTCGACCGAGTAGGACTTACTCTGTCGAGTAAGTCTGTGTCTTTTTAAGTCAGAGTCTGGAAGTGGGGTACTCGATCTAGTAGCTGGGTCACTCGATCAAGTAAGGGCCACTCGATCGAGTAGCACACTTACTCGATCGAGTAAGTTGCGTTACAGGCTGTTTTAATAAAGGTTGTAAATAACGCGAGTTAGCCTTATATGCTTTTGTCATTGTTCATTTCATTCATAAGTCGATAAACTTACACAAGAAACCTCCCAAAACGTTATCTCGCGCTATTCGCAACCCGGAGCTTGAGTCGGTGATTTTTCGTGTCGATCACATCATGTTGATCCTTGTCTCATGGGTAAGATCCTAGTATCGTTTTTGTGTTGTTCCGTTAATGTTGGTTAAACCCTAATTTGGGAGATTTGGGGGTTATGGGTAGAAACCAGTTTATGATGTGTAGTTATTGATTGTTGTTGTAGGTGACGATGTGATATGCTTGTACAATTGTATGATTGGCTGCAGTCATAGCGGAATGCGAAAAGTTAGGGTTTCCCTACTCGGTTATTGTATACATAATTGTAAGATGATTGTTGGTTGTTCATTATGTGGTTATGTTGATTTTGATGGTGATTGGTTATTGTGTTTGTATGATGTATATATGTTTTATGTTGTATGATGTGACGATATGATGGAGGTGGTGATTGGAGTATGATGCGAGATGCGTTCTCGGCTGAGTGAAGTCACTTGCGGGAGTGACTTCATGCCCTTGATTCGCCCTCCGTGGAACCCGCCACGGGAGGGGATGTGCACATTAATGAACTAGGGTTTTCGCTCGGATTGATGAGCGGGGCTTAGGTGGGAACGGCTTCGGTCCCCCACTGGCAGGGCTACACACCTTGGGTGTGTAGTCAATGATGCAGAGTGATGTGGAGACGTGGCGGAGTTGGTGGATTGTGTGGGTGTGTGTGTATGCGCGTGTGTGTACCTTGTTTAATATTTTGTGTATGCAGTAACTGACCCCGTTTAATTGTTTTAAAAACTGTGGTGATCCATTCGGGGATGGTGAGCAGTTGTTGAGCAGGTATGAGATGATGCGCATGGGATAGCTGGGGGTGTCACCACGGAGTGTTAGGAGAGTCTTCCGCTGTGTTCGAGTCTGTAGTAGTTGGTTTTTGAGACTTTGTTTCCAGTTGTATTTTGTTAGACAGTTTAATCAATGTTGTAATCACCTTAACTATTTATTTAAATGATGTTTCTTTATTGTCTAATGATATACATTGTCTCGGAAAACCGAGATGGTAAAACCTTTATACTCGAGGTGGCCTTGGTAAGGCACTTGGAGTGTGGGGGTGTTACAATAACTCATTCGTTAGGGGAAATCACAATCCCAACTTACGCAAGAGGGATCAATAAGCAAGTGAGGTAACTGGTTATCGATGGCCCAACAACCTACAACATCATTTTGGGGAGACCGTGGTTGCACCTGATGAAAGCAGTCTCCTTAATATACCACCAATGTGTGAAGTTCCCCATACCTTGAGGAATATAGGAGATACGTGGAGACCGGGAAGAAGCCAGACGGTGTTACAAGAAGGCGCTGAAGTGCACAGTCAACCCCCCGGCATATAAATCACAGAGCCAGCATGTCCGGGCTGATTACATTGATCCACCGACGGAGGAACTAGATAAAGTCAACCTAGACAAGCTGTAACCAGAACGGACAAGGCTTGTGGGGGCCGAATGCGCACGTAACATCAGACAAAAGTTAGTTGATTTCCTTAAAGCTAACATAGATTGCTTTGCTTGGTCCCATGATGACATGGTAGGAATAAAGCCATCCTTCATAACACACAAGCTGAGTGTGGACCCAAAGTGCAACCCAGTACAACAAAGGAGAGGAAAGTTCACAGCTGAGAGGAATCAGGTCATAAATCAGGAAGTGGATAATATGCTGGCTGTGGCAAGATACAAGAAGTCAAATACCCAGAATGGTTATGCAACACTCCCTTCTTACCTGGCCAAGGTAATTGGGAGATATTACCATCTCGGTTTCCCGAGGCGGTGAATCGGAGATACAATCAAGAAAAAATTATTATAAATGATAGTTTAGTGAATTATACATAAACGTAAACAAATAAATAAATGAATACAAGTCATACTACTACGACCCTCTAAAGATGACTACCTCATGCCGACTCGAATCCAAGTCTAAAGCTCGCCTCATCTCCCGCGTAACACCAAATACAACTTGTACTCAACCTACTCCCCATATGATCTTATATATCATATGGATCGACACAAGACACCCCATAAATAGGTGACAATTACACAGACACACAACACGTCAATTTCAATAAATAATATAAGACACGACACATATGATATATGATTATGCAACACGACAGATTTTACATTGAGACTAAGTTCCACCACACTACATCGGTATCGGGACACACCCAGACGTACCCATAACCCGGTGACGGCACCATAGCACCGCCCACCAAAACAGCCGGACCGCAGCCCGTAAAAAGGTACTGCGGACACACCGGTGGTACTGGGCTCGAGAGCGACTCGGATCCTCTGCCAGATGACGTGACTCAACCTCACGTGTCCCTCCATAACTAAAGCCATTAATTTTCACATCCCCCTTGGAGTGGTAAGCTCCAAGAGGCGACCCGAGGGTGAGACGGTCTCCCAACCGCCTCACGTCTCCTCAACAACAAGTAGCCAACCAAAACCGTCATGTACTCCAATATGCATGACCAGTACAATAAATGCAAGATACCACACAATATGCCAATTAACGACTCATCATGATACACGGTCCCAATTATGATATGAATATCAATTCCTCATTATTACCAACATCATGTTATAATGCATTTCTAGTGACATATGAATTTATGACAACCATGCTATAATGCAATGACACTCAATAACGACTCACATCCAAACATATTGAAACCGAGTAGGATTAACCTACCTTTTAGCATACTCCGTCAAATAAACAAGCTAACGGATACAAATGCGCTCCTCCACAAAGTCGGCACCTAATTACGATAATGAAATATAATTACTAACTAATCTAAATAAATTAAATACGTAATTTAAATAAACAAAACCCGTATTAATACACTACCCAAAACCCGTACGAAACACATACAAACACCCCTTCATAACACGGTTTAACCGTGTTGGACAACTTCCTTTACACGCCACAAAACTTTCCCCAAACACCCTCATCACTCACGACCAACACCACCAATACCACCACCGTGCACCACCCTTACTCCGGCCACCACTCACGCCCACAATCAGCCACCAACGAGCCCTAAACCGCAGCAACAAAAACCATAGGCAGCAGCCCCTTAACACACACATACACGCCCGACAACACCCTTAAACACCACCGAAATCACCTCCCCCGTGAACCACCACTACCTCCACCTAGCCACGGTGGTCACGGCCACTGACCAGCACCTGTAGCCACCACCAAACACCAACCCAAACAACAAAAACACACAACACAACACTAACAATCAGCAACAACACTCAACTCGCCAGTCCCTCTTTACCCACGATTTGAACCTCCTACCGCCACCTATGCCGCCACCCACTGTAACCACCACACTCCCCTCTTAACCCTCAACAACAACCGCCCAAAGCCAGCCCCGGTCAGTCACAAAACAAGGGTGAAAAACGCAGTTCAAGACGGTTTCACAACAATGACATAAACCATGTATAACCCACGGTCAAACTTGATTTATGATGGTCAACGGTGGTCCAAGGGTGGTTAACGACGGTCCTAAGGTGGGTCAAGGTCGAGGCGGGTCAATGGTATAAATTAATTAAGATATAAGCTAGGATAAGACGGTTTTACCTCAAAGTTTTGAGACGGATTTATAAAGCTCTCTTCACCCTTCTAATCTCTCTCTTTTTCTCTCTTTTTGATTGGTCGAGTTGTGTGGATTATGAGATAAGATGAGCTATTATGGGTGGGTGGAGTATATATATATATATAAGAGTATGTGGAAAGTGAGTGGAAGGTTCTAGTATATGTATTATTATTATTATTATTATTATTATTATTATTATTATTATTATTATTATTATTATTATTATTACCGCTATTATAATTATTACTAAACACTACCGTCACCATATAATGTCGTCTTATAACATAAATCGTAGAATAGAATTTAATTTTATAAAATATATTTATATCATTTACCGTAGACTAGCCTTTGAACAAGGTAGTAAAATACGGGGTATTACAGGTTGTCGAATGTGGTGGTGGTACCCAAGAAGAATGACAAATGGAGGGTCTATTTGGATTTCACATATTTGAACAAAGCGTTCCCCAAGATCCCCGTTACCACACATTGATGCCATGGTTAATGCTACAGCGGGACATGATATGTTATCGTTCCTAGACGCCTGGAGTGGCTACAATCATATTAAAATGGAACTAGGGGACCAGGAAAAAACAACATTCATGTCGGAAAAAGGTATCTACTGTTACAACGTGATGCCCTTTGGGTTGAAGAACGTAGGCTCTACCTACCAAAGGCTGGTAAACAGGATGTTCAAATAACAGATAAGGAAAACGATAGAAGTATATATTGACGACATGGTGGTAAAGTCAAAGAGAGCTGATATGCACATGCAACACCGCGGATACATTTGACAGCTTAAGAACTTACAAGATAAAATTGAACTCGTCCAAGTGTACCTTTGGAGTGTCATCAAGAAAGTTCTTGGGATATATAATGACACAAAGGGGGATAGAAGCTAGAACATAGCAGATTAAAGCAGTGCTCCAACTGAAATCATCAGACAGGCCTAAAGACGTCCAGAGACTGACAAGGAAGGTGGCAACATTAAGCAAGTTCATCTCCAGGTCTTCTGACAGGTGCAGGCTGTTCTTTAACATACTCAGAAAAAGCTAGAAGCTTCAGTGGACCGAAGAACATGAAAAAGCGTTCAGAGAACTCAAGTGTTACTTCAACTCCCCACGGTTCCTGTCAAAGCCGGAATAGGGAGAAGCCTTATACTTATACCAATCTTTCACGAAAGCAGCAGTCAGCGCAGTCCTGGTTAGGGAGTAGGACAATGTGCAACAACCAGTCTACTATGTAAGCAAGTCTCTGCTATCTGCAGAGACCAGGTACACATCTCTTGAGAAAATGGTGTTGGCTCTTGTCACCGCATCTTATAAGTTGCGTCCCTATTTGGAGTCACATACTATACATGCCATAACTAACCATCCCTTGAAATCGATAATGAGGAAACCTAAGCTGTCATGTCGAAATGGTTTGTACACCTCAGCGAATATGATATCCAATAGGAGCCTCAGACTGCAATCAAATCACAACCGCTGGTAGGTTTCATGTCAGACTTCAGCCCAACCATCCGGCCCCAGACTAAGAAAGAGATATTAAGCTTAAGAGAAGACAGGGGTAACGAAATTTGGACATTACACATAGATGGGGCTTCCAATCAGAGGGGAGCATAAATGGGTCTAGTGTTAAGATATCTATAAGGGGGCCTAGTAGTCCAAGCGGTCTGATGCGAGTTCAAAACAACAAATAAAGAGGCAGAGTATGAGGCACTCGTACTAGGCCTACAGATGGCGCTTGAATTAAAAATCAGGAACACGGTGATTCTTTGCTTATATTTAACCACGTGAATGATTCTTACACAGCTAGGGATTCAAAGATGATAGCCTACCTCAAGGTGGCAAGTGACTTGAAGAAAAAATTCAATGACTTCAAAATAAGCCAGACCCCCGGGACCAGAACGTGGAAGCTGATGCATTAGCAACCCTGGGGGCAACATTCAAACCAACGGAATTGTCCAGCATACCAATTGTGCATATGCTGGAACCAACAATACAAAAGTTGGTAGAGACAAACGTAGATCTGCCAGACATACAATAGAAGCCATAACAGGCGAACAACGCAGAGATATTGACAAGCGCGGATGAGCAGCAAGCTGACCCTGATTGGCGTAAGCCTTACCTAGACTGTCTAATAGAAGACAAGCTGCCAGCAGACAAAAGGGAGGTAAGAGGTTCAAAATGAAAGCCTCGAGGTTTGTCTTGGTTGATAACGTGCTTTACAGGGAGTCGCTGGCAGGACCCTACTTAAGATGTCTGGCCAAAGTAGAGGCACAGATAGTAATGCATGTCCTCCATAGTGGATAATGTGGAAACCATGCAGGGGGCAGAAGCCTGTCAAATAAAGCCCTCAGGTAGGGCTATTTCTGGCCCATAATGCGATAAGACTTAATCGAATATGTGAATAAAATGCGACGCTTGCCAGAGGTCAGCGCCTATGATACATCAGCCAGCGGAACCCTTGCATCCAATAATTTCACCATGGTCGTTCATGACGTGGGGAATGGACATTGTTGGTCCACTACCTAGAGCCCCGGGTAACAGACTGTACATGTTGGCAATGGCGCATTACTTTTCCAAGTGGATCGAAGCTGAGGCATTTACCGAGGTGAAATATAAGCAAGTAATTTATTTTATCAAGTGTGACATACTCTGCAGGTTTGGAATCCTGTCAGAAATCATATGTGACAACGGGTCACAGTTCGTATCAGACAACGCTGAGGGATTCTGCGCCAGGTGGAATATTTCACTAATAAAATCAGCACCCAGAAATCCTCAGTCCAACGGATAGGTTTAATCCAACAATTAGATTATTGTGGAAAACTTGAGGAAAATACTGAAGGAGTTAGGAGGAAACAGATGAACTACCCTTGGTACTATGGTCAGATATAACCACTCCGAAGATAGCAACGGGCCAAACACCATTCAGCCTGGTGTTTGGAGCGGAGGTAGTGATATCATCAGACGTTCTGGTTCCCACCCACAGGTATGGATGTATGACTGGGAAACTGAACCAGGTAGACATCATCAGGAGCCTGGACACGATAGACGAGCTATGAACGAGTGCCCAGATACACTTGGCTTCCTACAAGCAATTAGTGGCCATAAGCTACAATAAGAACATAAAAATCAGGCTCCTGTAAGTTGGAGACTTGGTTCTCCGAAAGGTGTTCCAAAATACTAAAAACCAGAAAGCTGGTAAATTCGCCCACAAATGGGAAGGACCATACCAAGTGGAGAGTGTTGTTGACCGTGGTGCGTATAAGTTAATGACCATGCAAGGTCAAATCATCAACAAACCATGGAACATTCTTCACCTGAAGAAGTACCATATATGACCAAGTGTGGAGGTCTTAGTGTACAGAGGAAGTTTCAGTAGTGTGGAGCTCGAAAAGAAAATCAAAAAAAGGAATGGGAGCAGGCACATAAGGAAGACTCTAAGCTCTAGCCTCCACTACCTATCATGTGTGGTGCGAACAGGATTTACTCCTGAATGCGGGGTCACAAGGAACACGACACTCCAACATGCCCAACCTAATTTCTGGATCAGGCACCCTCACCAGGCGAGTGGACACGAAAGGGAGCTTGGCCGTAGCTCAGAGCTCATGCAGCTACCCCTAATAATACCCCCAAGGTAGCTATCGACGCCAAGTACTCGATGTAGTCAGGGCCCGTCAAGCATGCATGCATTCCAATTGTCCTAAAACGACGATAAACTTACCTAAGGTACGCCCTTGTTGGCTTAAAACGTGATGAACACACCTTGCGTCAAGTAGTCAACAATAATTGAGTCAAAATATGCCTCCTAGGCAAACACGACACCAGTCAGGGTCTAAATCTGCCCCTTAGGTAGACACGACACCACCCAAGGTCTAAATCTTCTCCCTAGGTAGACACGACAATAATTCAACATGGACAACATATATCTAAACTCTGCTACCTAAGCAGAGCCTCATAACAGGGCCAGGTCCCCCAAATAAAATATTCATAAAAAAAGAAATAAACAGAGGCTTAGTCCACGACTATCATCTCAGCTTCTTCTACCTTCCCCCAGTAGGCTTTGGCTGACCCTCTTCTACAAGAACAGGACCTGAACCAGTGGCTTCCTCAGCAGTAGCCTTCTCGGCAGAGGTATCCATGACAGCGCCTCATGACCAGTAGTAGTTTCCTCCATTGCAACTTCTTCAACCATCACCGGGGAGTTGACTACGCCCATTTCGGGCATTAGAAGGCTAAGATCTGGGGCAGTGGTAAATATGTTCTTCAGTTGCCTCTCCTCCTCCTCCTCCAAGTCCCTTGAAGTAAGACTCCCTTTTTAAAACTGTCAACATGCCATTAACCTTGCCTTTCCAGGTAGCGTGAGCAGCAATGTTGGCAACCAACTCGATCAGGTTCCTGATCTTCACCTCAGCACGAGATTGGCCAGCAGTAAACTCCCTACGCACCTCCTGGGTATGAGCCAGCTGGTCCGAATCCTCCCTCCGCTGCTTCTTAGCTTTAGCAAGCTCAACCTTCAACTTCAGCACCCGTGCCCTCAGATCAGCTCGTTGTTGCTCTAAATTCGCGCAGGTGTCGGTCAATTCTAAGTTCTTGAAGCTGGTAGCTAGGCTTTCAATCCGAGCCATCTTCATCACCTTTCTGGCGGAAAGAGAAGATTTCAGCGTCTGGAAACCGGAAGAATAATAAGTCAGATTAGGAAAACAAAAGATAGAGAAGATGAAAGAACAAGAAGCCAAGTAGTAGACTTACAATGAAAGCGTTCACCACGTCAATATCGGCCATGTGTTCGGGAGTGAAATCATTGAAATCCTGGACAAAAAAGGGAACAGAAGCTGGTCCATAGCAGGCCAATAGGGTGTAAGCGCTGGATTGCCGAATCCCTCAGGAAAATGGATATAAATGCCCCCGCCACCAGTTGTGGGAGTGGACGGAGGAGTTGGTGGGTGGCGTGATAGAGGAGTGTCATCAATAGACTCAACATTGGGATGAGAGGTGTAAGAGCCGGAGGCAATAGTAGAAGTGGACAGGGGAGCAGGAGCTCTCTTCTTGGTGGCAACTGAGATAAGTGGACTGGCAGCGGAAATTTTCTTCGCGCTTTGAAGGATATCCTTAAAAGGGTCACCTTTAGAACTTCTTGTAACCAGACATCGGGGCACATAAGGTATCCAGGGACATTAACAGGCGTCAGAATCAAAGTAGCAATCAGAAAGCAGGAGCAAAGGCTTACCAGAAGACATAGTGCGGAATGACTGCTGGGGATTCGATTAGGTAGTAGGAGAGTAACCGGGTACCGGGTTTAGGAATGTCCTTCTGTCTGCAGGAAGACAGTACATCTTGCTAAGGGAGAGAGAAACGTCTTCAGATGCCTCGGGATTATGGGGACCTGCGCACAAAAAAAAAGGTAAAAGGGTGAGCAATATAAGAAGATCAAGATACCGAGGGAGCATCTTACTCTTGGCTAAGATCCAAGTTTCGTGGATATAAGCAGCAGGAAGAGGGATGAAGTATTTCTTGATAAATAAGAACTCCTCAAACCACTGTTCATCTTTAGACTTTGATCTCAGCTTCATGAATTCTTCACCGCTACCCTGGGAGAGATAAGAGTATTGGCCTTTGCCAAGAGATAGGATCTCAAACTTGTGAGTCAGGCGAAGTCCTCCAAGCCAATGTTGACTCCCATTGACTGGTTTATGGCAAGGGCGGAAAGGAGTATCCTCCACGCGTACGGAGAAATTTGGTCCATGGGGAAATTGTTCGTGTAAAGAAATTCCTGAATCATCTCAGGGAATGGAAAGCGGAGGCCATACTTGAAAGGGTATAGATACATGCATATCCACCCCTCTCTGAGGCCATCTGTCTTCTGGCCTAGGCAGGGATGTGGACAGTTACCCCATCGCCGAGACCCAGCCATTCCTTAATTCTGGGAATATCGTTGGGGTAAAGGGAAGCGTCACGTTTATGGGGGTGCTTTAGTAGATTTTGAAATGGAAAAAACTCATCGAATTCAAGATTGATTGGGTTTGAAGATGAAGATGCTTGGCGTGTTTTGCCCATATCAAGAAATTTGAAAAAAAACAAGTTGGTCAAGAAATGGATTACCTAACGGTGAAAATGGATTCCGGCGAGAATGGCGAGATCCGGGAGAAGAAAGGAAGAAGATAAAGGGTTTAGGGAATCTATGAGGGTTTTTGGAAATAATGGAAGAGATAGGAAAAAAGAGTTGGGCAGAGAGGGTTTAAATAGGCGAGAGGGAGTGTGCGTGCGTTAGTGGGAGAATTTATGGGAGTTGGTTGGATAATAAAGAGTACATGGGAAGCCGAGCAAAAAATTGCGCAAATTTGATCAGATAATTTCCCACTCGTTGCTTTGAAGCCTGACACGCAAGAAATTAGGGGCAAACTGTTTGGGCCCTATTTCGCGTATTGGGCAAACATAAGGAAGCTGGGTTGGGAGCTTCATATGCGCGTCCATTGGACGACAGAATGACGTAAATCTATAGGTCAAGTAAGACGACAATAAGATATCAGAAGAAAGGCCCGGCAAACAAAGGACGAATGACTTGAGGGCCAAGTAAGCTAAACGTAGTTAGGGTTTAGTACTATAAAAGACGGGGCAAGGGAAGAAGGGGATTCATTCATACACACATAACAAGGAGCAACCCTACATACAAAACACTAGCAACTAGCTGTCTGAACTCTCTTGTATTCGTACTCTATAATCTTGCTAGTGAATGTAATACTACGGTTTTCTGTGCCTGTAGCTACTCTATCGAGTAGGGCTTACTCTGTCGAGTAAGTTATGTCAGTTTTGGAATCAGGCTCTGC
>VHZZ01009157.1:15256-34859 GCA_009801015.1 Silene noctiflora
TTTTTTTTTTTTGGGTTGGGGTGGGGGGTGGAGTTAATTCTCTCTTATTTCTCTCACTTGATTATCTCTTGGTGAGGGTGGGAAATGAGAGGGGTATAACCGGAATAAAGGGGAAAAATGCGCGGGATTGAGTAAATTGATGCGCGTGATTTAACAAGTCCCTAATTCCCATGAATTCGATATTTCGGTGGAGTTGTATTTCAACGGGCAACCAAACGAGGGATTAGATTGTATTCTTGTAGCATTAACAAAAAGTGTAGTAGCATTAACATTTCCCTTTTAAAATCTTGTTATACAAAAATTGGTTTAGAACCCGTGCAATAAATGCACGGTATTATTAATAAGGTATTTAAATAATAGTTATTTAATTAATTAGTTATTTTTCTCGTTATTTTTTTTGTGAGAAAAAAAATTAATTCAAGAGAATTGAGTAATGAGTTGAAATGTATTGTTTTTAAAAAAAATATTTTTTTATATCATAAAGCCTAATGATTCTAAAGCACCTACAAATCTAGAATGGAAGATAATGCCACAACTAGACCCGACAAATGTGTCAACCGTGTAGGGTTCGAGTTTGGTCATCTTCGGGTCGGGTCAATTCCGGATTTGCTGACTTGGGGTCGGTTTAGTTCGGGTTCTGGTCATTTTCTGGTCAATTATTATTAAATTAGTGATGAATAATAATCGGTTTGCAATAATAAACATTCGTGTCATTTCAGATCTTGAATTTGTGTGTCAATCGGGTACGAATTGAGTTATTCGGATTGGATCATTCACACTGGGGCAATTTTACCGAAAACTCATTTGTCCAATACTCCAATCCAATGACATCATTGAGCCACTAATATCCGAGGGAACACATAGCAGTATAGCACAAATCTTTGACATTTCGCGTTTCTTTTACCTCGAACACCCCTCTTCTTCTTCCCTCCACATTTCTCATCTCTCCGCTCCTCTATCACTTAAACTTCCCTGCGATTGCCATAGCTCCGATCACCTCACTCTTCGCCCTAATTTCTACGGTTTCGCAAATTCATCGATCAAAATTCCACTCAACTTCGATTCCTCTGCTTAACTTATAATCATTCAAAATGGTGCGTTTCTTCATCCTACATTTTCAATTTACATTCCTTGGATCTGATTTCAATTGTTTGATTTTAGTCTTGTGATTTTTATAGGCTTTTTGAAATCTGATTTTAGTTGTTTTGTTTGTTCTTATGTTTGATTCGATTGCGGATCAGCCTCTCCGACTTGAAATGAAGGTAATTTGATTTCATTCATTGATTTAAATTTGCAATTTTGTGTTAATTTTGATGCTGATTATTGTGGTTTCGGTTTCGATCAGAGGAAATTTGCGCAAAGATCAGATAGAGTTAAGTCTGTGGATCTACATCCTACTGAACCATGGTGAATTTGTCCTCTAATTTTATTCAGACGTCAATTTTTAGCTAATTTCATTGATTGATAGTAATAATGCTGTAATTTTAATGAAAATTTGTAATGTATTGTAGGATTTTGACGAGTTTATATTCTGGAACTGTTGTTATCTGGAACTATCAATCACAGGTTAGGCCAAGAGAATGTTACCCTTGATTATCCTACTCTTTTTATATTGTTTCTCATGTGGTGTCGTTGGTTCAAAGTTTAGAGGTTGGATTTTATCGTGATGTAGAGCTGCTTTAGTGATCCATTTAGAAGCGTATGTGCATAAGGCGGAAATTTGAGAATTTTTGTCAACACATAGTTGGTACTGTTAGTGAAAGTAGTGAACTGAAGTGCATGATAGCATGGCATCGTGCTTACTTAAACGCCTGACAAACGTCTGACACTCTGGACAGAGTAGATTTGTAATCTCACTTTTGAAGGGCGTATCAGGAGAAGGTTGTGTAGTTTGACTTGGTTCCTGAAGCAAAACTTGATTTAGTCATTGAGATATTGTATTGAAGTATTTTAATGTAGCATATTAGAGCATTAGTCTTGGCGCTAGCATATGTCCATCTATAGTTGTGATTTATGGAACTTCTGAAAAAAGCGTTCTGGTCCCAATCATGGTCTTTGGAATGTAAAATATTTCAAGTAAAAATAACTCACTAAATAGTTTAGTTTGCTCCTCTTATTTTTTGAAGTAACCGCCATTTAATGCATTTCTCGACACAATTTCATGATGGGTCCTTGTAATTCAACTTAATCTCTCTATGTCAGCACTAGGGTGAGGCTGTTTTTAGACAATCGAGTGAGTCAACCTTAAGCAAGAGCCTTTGAGCTATTAAGGTATTTACCGTAAGTCCGTAACTTTATTATTGTTGGGAAACTATGCGCCTCCAAGCTATGGTGCTCAAACTCGCCACTTTCGCCACTTTCGCCGGAGTACTCTTATCCGTACGACCCGACACGGATACCGACACGGAATTCGTGTCCGGTCGGCAACAGGAGAAATGGACACTTCGGTAGTTTAGATCGCCGGAGAAGCAGTTTGAAGGAGAACAATTTGCGTACCTGATGGCCTTGGATACAACATATTTAGGCTTTCGGCGGGTTGGGCATGGAAGACGACGGTGTTATAGTCGTGTTTGCTTTATTGCTCTTTTACTGATTTCAGTTTTCATTTGTTTAATTTAATTGTTTAATACCTTTAGTTTCTCAATGATGTCCTTTTAACTCTTTTTTACAACTTTACACGTGTTCCAAGTTTTTTGTATCTATGGTACTCAGACTCGGGTACGATGTACGAATACGGGTACAAATCCTTGTATCCGACACTTGAAGTCATAAAATTGAGGACACGATTAATTAGTGGATACGACAACTTTTGGACATGGTCAATGTATCCAATTTTTATATTTGGACACGGTCAACGCATCAATTTTTCATATTTACTTTTTTTTATAGAAATAAAAATAAATTGGGAGTTCCAAGTTCCAACTACCCACCTGACCCACTTGACTTGACTGAATGGATATTAATTAGTAAAAGAATAAGCTTTGAAAAGTCAAAGAATACAAAAAACTTCACGTGTAAAGTTGTAAAAGAGAGTTAAAAGGACATCATTGAGAAACTAAATGTATTAAACAATTAAATTAAACAAATAAAAACTGAAATCAGAAAAAGAGCAATAAAACATGCACGACTATAACACCGACTATAATACCGTCGTCTGCCATGTTGTTCTCCTTCAAACTGCTTCTCCGACGATCTGAACTACCGAAGTGTCCATTTCTCCTGTTGCCGACCAGACACGAATTTTGTGTCGAGTCGTACGGATACGAGTACTCCGGCGAAAGCGGCGAGTCTGAGCACCATAGTTTTGTATTCTTTTGACTTTTCAAAGCTTATTCTTTACTATTTAATATCCATTCAGTCAAGTGGGTAGTTGGAACTTGGAACTCCCAATTTATTTTTATTTCTATAAAAAAAGTAAATATGAAAAATAGATGCGTTGACCGTGTCTAAATATGAAAATTGGATACATTGACCGTGTCCAAAAGTTGTCGTATCCACTAATTAATCGTGTCCTCGTGTCCTCAATTTTATGACTTCTAAGTGTCAAGGATTTGTACGTATCCGTACATCGTACCCGAGTCCGAGTACCATAGCCTCCAAGTAATGGAGAGGATATATATATGTACACGTGTTTCCTATTGGTTGCTTTTGTCATTTTTTTTGGCATGTTACACAAATTTTAGATTTTTTTGACCTAAGATTTACTATTGTTTGTTTTGAATTACGAAGGAATATTTCGAAATTACTCACTAAACTGTATGCACATATTTCTTACATTGTGGACTAGCAGTCTGTTTTCGCTCTTCGAGATGTAATTTTTACTATGATTCATCATCAAACATTTTCTCTACTCACATAGGAATTGTTTTGAGGCACTTTGGTAATGTGCTGTATTGCAATCTTTTTTTATGGGCCGTCTTAGGTACAAAAGCCAAACAGACTAAGTGTTAAATGTTATGGTTCATTGTTAATTCTATTCAGGCATGTCACAGATATTTTAGGTGCGTAGACTGTTTAAGATCACATAGTGAGATGGCAAGCGGCCTTATAAAGCGATGGCCAAAAAGATGGATGACCTACATAACGAATTCTCTTTTGAGGATTAGACTACACAGTGCATATATATCCAACATTTTCTGCATTTTCTTTTATTGCACAAATATTGATCCCGTTGGGTATTTTAGCCTGGTTAAGTTTGTTGCCATGAGCTGTTATTTTTAGTTATATAAATCGTAGACTTGTATTACATTGTACTTAATTACTCCTTCATGTACTTTGTTAAGCTACTTGTTCCAAATCCATATGATCTTACGGAATGTTATAATTTTAATGTAATTCATGAACAAATATCAATATATCGATATATAATGTGAAATTGTGAACTAGGAAAGGATTATAATGGGGCCTATCATTATTGGACTGCAGTAGTAGCTTTCAGATGTTGTCTTGTTACGTTTTGTTCGACATTCCTATGTGAGCATTTTTTTTTAAGAAAGACAAACAAATTTATGATTGGCTTGTCTAGGTTGGTATTGCTATAAAGCAATTATTAGTAGTCAGGTTCCTCTTAAATTTTGCTAATTCACTTTTTAACAAGGTACTTAGATGGCAATAAGGAGGTAGAAGAGTGTTGTTCACTTGTTCGTTTGATGAATGCATGAATTATGCATGGTACAGTTGAAAAAGCGAAGGTCCGAATCAATTTTAGCTAGCTGCCTTTCTTTATACCTCTGTAGTGAGTACATCTTTATCATCAAAATATAATAGTTCAAGTTAGTTGATATTTCGTTTATGTTTTGATAAAATTGCTGGGTTTATTCATTTTTGTATGTGTAATAGTTTTCTCGAAACAAGATTATGTGAGAATCCACAACTCGGTGAGAACTTTGAGAACCCTTAAATAATTTTATTTAAAAGACGTTGGACTTTGTAGTAGTATTTAATGGTTAGGAAACATATTTATTGGTCATAAATTCCTTAGCTAATGACGGTAGCGTGGCGATACACAATTTACAATTTTCTTGTACCTAGTGCACATTTTAGTGTACCCAATAGATTTTTTGAGTATCTAGTACATATTTTAGCATACCTATAAATTTTTTGTATTATTAATACACATTTTTTAATGTAGTTAAGAAAGAAAGTATTTTTATTTTACCTAGTAAATTGTGAGAACGAATTAAAATCTAAGGTTAAGTAATTCATCTATACCTTTGATCTAGGGGTTGGAGGGGGTTCTCCCCATGAGTTCTCACCGGATCTTGGCCCTAGTTCTTTACTTCTCTCAGTTCATCTTTGTTTTACTATAATATCCACTGCGCGCCAGAAGAGACCCTACTTCTTGAAATGTGTTACCATTTGGAGCTACTTTGTTACTACTCGCAGTGCGTATGGATTATGGAACCTTCAAATTGTATAATGTTGCACTTTATTATTTTATGAAGTTGTTCAACATACTGATGTATGAGTGACTAAAATTTTATCCAATTGGTGCTGCTTACAGACAACAGCGAAGTCATTTGAAGTCTCTGAATTACCAGGTATATCATCCCCTTTTCACATTTCATTCACGTCTCATTATTCTGCTTCTACTTCATAACAACACTATCCCTTAAGTATAATTTAATGTTATTTCTCTTTTTTAACTTTTTACAGTTAGGTCTGCCAAGTTTATTTCACGGAAACAATGGGTTGTTGCTGGAGCTGATGATATGTTTATACGTGTCTACAACTACAATACAATGGACAAAGTTAAAGTTTTTGAGGCTCATACTGATTACATTAGGTGTGTAGCAGTGCATCCCACACTCCCTTATGTGCTGTCATCATCGGATGACATGCTCATTAAGCTTTGGGATTGGGACAAAGGTTGGATTTGCACTCAAATATTTGAAGGTCATTCCCACTACGTGATGCAAGTCACTTTCAACCCCAAAGATACCAACACGTTTGCTAGTGCATCTCTTGACCGTACTATAAAGGTCTTTTATGTTTCTCTCTGTTTTTTTTTCATCTTATTTCTAGAATGATTATCTTATAATGCATCTGTTTTAACATAACTTAGATCTGGAATCTTGGCTCACCTGATCCAAATTTTACATTAGACGCCCATTTAAAAGGAGTAAATTGCGTTGATTACTTCACTGGTGGTGACAAANTCATTCCCACTACGTGATGCAAGTCACTTTCAACCCCAAAGATACCAACACGTTTGCTAGTGCATCCCTTGATCGTACTATAAAGGTCTTTAACTTATTTTTAGTTTTTCCATCAGATTTCCAGAATCATCTTATATCATGTTTAATTGAAGTGCTTATAATGTTCAGATCTGGAATCTTGGCTCACCTGATCCAAATTTTACATTAGACGCCCATTTAAAAGGAGTAAATTGCGTTGATTACTTCACTGGTGGTGACAAACCTTATTTGATCACTGGGTCTGATGACCACACAGCAAAGGTTTGACCATCTGCTACGGCTATGTTTTATTTTGGTAGCTATGATTACCTGGTTTCTTTTATCTTAGACATTCACATCTCATACACGGCACAGGTGTGGGATTATCAGACAAAAAGCTGCGTTCAGACTTTGGAAGGGCACACGCACAATGTTTCTGCAGTGTGTTTTCATCCTGCACTTCCCATAATCATTACTGGTTCTGAGGATGGGACGGTTCGCATATGGCATTCAACTACTTACAGGTTAGTATTAGACTGCGTATTTTATTCTGTTATAGTGTAGGAATTAGGTTTTTGTACTGCTTGAGATGTAAGTATGCCTCAGTTGGTTAAGAGCCTATACTTCACTGTGGCGGTGGGGGTTTGAATCCCACGAGGGAGGTTCTCCTTGTCTACCTTCATTGTATCCGAAGTTCAGATAGATTGCTGTTTGTCACATCTTGCTGACGGTCTACAAATGTGTACCATTGTATAAATATGCGGAGTCGGTCACAGTTGTAAATAGTTGCAAAATTGTTGTATTGGGATGTCGCGGATGTAACTTTAGGTGTCACGCTATCTGTGGGAGTAAATTTAAAAATAGAACAAATGTTTGCATATTAAGTTCTTGCATTCTGAAATTTGAGTTGGTATTTCATGGAAGTTCTCTCTCATGAGATATTTTATTCCTAATACACAATTTGCAAATGCGTTGACCTTCCTTTTTCTACAACAACTCAAGGTAATATAGATTAAGGCCGTGTTCTTTTGGACTTAAAGTCGCTCCCTTTAAGTTCAGTTCAGATCCTGTAAGTTCAATTCATATCTTACAAGTTAAGTTCAGTTCAGATCCTACAAGTTCAGAAAAGTTCAGTTCAGATCCTATAAATTAAGTACATAAAAGTTCAGAAACTTTAAGTTAATTGTATATTATTCTTTAAAAACCGATGGAAAAAAACGTTATTGAATTTCTTTAGGATTGAAGTGATCCAGTAAGGTCCCTCTTCTATGTATTATTAGCTGCCAAAATCAATGAAGAAGAACTGTTGTTTCCTGTATTTTCAGCAATTGACCTCCTCTTGTTAGTTGTTACCATGAACAAGTTCATTATTATTCTCCCATTTTTTTATCCTCCCACCTATTTTATCATGCCCATTTAACTCCTATGTACAAAACACACTCCAAAACGTCAAAATAATTGAACAAAGTCACAAACTAAACAAACCCAGAGAAGAAGAAGCTTGCAAATCTTGAATGGCATGGAAAAATTGAAGAAGAATAAAAATGTGGAGAAAATGAGAGAAGAAAACAAGGGTTTTGACTTAGTAAGATCTGGCATGTTGATTTTAGTCATTTTCTTTTCTTTATACAGGGAGAGAAATATGGGAGAGGAAGTTAGTAAGAGTACAATGTTTCTATTTTCTTTTGAAATAAAAAATCGGGGAAGAACGCTATGTACAAGGTGCAAATTAATATAGTCAAAAACATTCGACAAGGCAATGGATTCAATGGTGTGAGTGAAATCATTAAGTTAAAGTTGAATTAAATTAGTTTTAGTTAAGATCTTATAAGTTCAGTTCAGAAAAGTTCACAACTTCACATCCTATATGTTCAGTTCAGATCCTATAATTCAGTTCATAAAGTTAAGATCCCATAAGTAAGTTAAGTTCAGATCCTATAAATGCAGAAAAGTCCAAATCTTATATGCTCAGTTCAGAAAGTTTAGCAAAATTAAGTCCAAAAAAATAGGACCTAAGTAGCTGAAATATCGGTAAAATATTGGCTATTATTTCAACTATCAGTTGTTGCTCCAATGATTGATCCTTTTCCATTGGCCTTGTATAACGGGAAGTAACACAACAACTCTCTGAAACTCCGTTATGTGATGACCATAATGTGACATAAGAGACGAGTTCTTATACCATTATATTTGATAGCTTAATTTCGTGAAATCAAGTAATTTTTAAATACTTCCCCTTAATATATTTGTCCTTAAGCCAAGTCATCATATATTCAGCGGTGGTGTTATATTATGGAGTTCTAATTTATCGAGTTTGGTTTACAGACTTGAGAATACTCATAATCATATATTCAGCGGTGGTGTTATATTATGGAGTTCTAATTTATCGAGTTTGGTTTACAGACTTGAGAATACTCTAAATTATGGTCTTGAAAGGGTTTGGGCTATTGGATACATCAAGACCTCTCGTCGGTAAGTTCTCATCAGCAGAACTCATTTATTTGTATGTTTAGTTGACATATTTTGGCAGTTTTTGCTTATCACTGTTATATTTGTACGTGCTTCATCTGTTCTTTTCTGAATATATCTTCTTTCTGTTCTCTCCTACCAATAACTCCATATTGCTTCGTCATCTTGCTACTAAATTTGTGCAAAAAAAGATTTACAAGTGTTGATATCTCTTAGGTTGTAGTTGCTTTGCTCTATTTGGATGCCACTATCTCTAACATGGCTATTTCCTCTATATTTGTATGCAGTGTTGTGATAGGTTATGATGAAGGAACCATTATGGTTAAGATTGGTCGTGAAATACCTGTTGCAAGCATGGATAACAGCGGGAAGATTATATGGGCAAGGCACAATGAAATTCAAACAGTTGATATCAGGCGTGTTGGTGCTGGTTATGAGGTTTATATCTGATTGCACTTATATTGGACTAGGATCCTTGTAAAACAAACAGTGTTTTTTGTATGTCCGCTTTGTCACCTGCTTGTGTTATCAGGTGACAGATGGTGAACGGTTGCCGTTGGCAGTGAAGGAATTGGGCTCCTGCGATCTTTACCCCCAGGTAGTTACTTTCTTATGATTGATAATTAGCCTATCTTGAACAGGTACACGAATGGGTCTGATACTTGATACTCCGTCTATTGTCATATTGGACATTACTTAAATGTTAAGGCCTCTCATATGCTAAGTATGCCAAAGCTAAGAAGTGACTTGTTTATACCCATTCAAGATACGGATACGAGTCGTTTGGCAAGTGGGAATAAGAATTGAGGTATTAGAGTCTTTAGAGGTACAAATAAGTTAATGAAAATTCTTGTTTCACTCTCGTGATTGGTATGTTGTATTAGACTTGACAATAGTGGGTAATGTAAGTGTTACGTTTACAGTGAAAAAGGTGGTAGAATCTTCATCTTTTTTGAATGGTATGATTGAAATTTTACGTTATTCTTCTATTCCCACGTTAATGCTACACCACTTGTGGTAATAGATTGTTGGCAGTTTATTCCCTCCTATTCCTATTCCAAACCCTTATTCTTAGTTATCAATTATCAAAATGGGGGTTTTGCTAGTTGAGAATTAAGTTCAGATTGGATGTCCAAAAAAGGGAAGGAATACAAGTACTGTTAGATTGAGGGAGTAGTGATATTTTTCAATTAAGACTTGGGTTATTTTGCTGTTTTTCTTTTATTAATGAAAGTTTTGACTATAGTGCGTTTGTTTATTCCAGAATTTGAAGCACAACCCAAATGGGAGGTTTGTGGTAGTTTGTGGAGATGGAGAATACATTATTTATACAGCTGTGGCTTGGAGGAATAGGTCATTTGGCTCGGCATTGGAGTTTGCTTGGTCTTCAGAAGGAGAATATGCTGTTAGAGAAAGCACCTCTAAGATCAAGATCTTCAGCAAAAATTTTCAGGTTGGTGTTTGATTATTCAGTGAAGTATTTTTTTTGGGTGGATCATATCATCTATAATTCGAATTTCGAAAGGTAAATTTGATAGACCTAAAGCACCTCTAAGCTATGGTGTTTTTTTTTTTAACTATTTTGGTTCAGTTTTCAATGTTCAACTGTGCCATGCTACAATCATTGGGTGGGGGTTAGTTTCTCTGTATAAGAGCCCTAAAGTTGGAATCATATGAAACCATATTCTGAAATTAAAATGGTTTTGAAGTTCAATAGGTGAAAATGTTGCTACAGCCATTTGATGGGGTTTTAAGGTGACCCTTGATTGGAAAAATTTGAACTTTGTGTATATTTATGACAACTGTAGTCTTTAAATCATTATATAAACCATTTTGTGATATTGTAAATAAACAAGTGAACATGTTGAAGCAAGATGTTCAGCCTCGCAGATCAAATCTTTTGTCTTGGAGGAAAAGAATTGACTTCTTTATTTATACCTGCTAAGAAAAAAAAAAAGATTTCTAATAGCGTTATTAATTCTTTTCTCACTATAAATCTCTGTTCATTATTCTTACTTTGCCATGTCTCTGTCAGAAACTTATTAATCCTGTAATTCTGTGTACAAAACCGATACTTTCATACCAATCTGTCTTTCATGTATGATTTCTACCATTTTTATGCTCTGTTAGTGTGATATGATTAGCTTACTGCTATGGCTATGGTTCCTTTCAGGAAAAGAAGAGTATTCGACCAACATTTTCTGCTGAGAGGATATATGGCGGAACTTTGTTGGCAATGTGTTCGAATGATTTTATATGCTTTTATGACTGGGCAGACTGCAGTTTTATTCGGAGGATTGATGTCAATGTTAAAGTGAGTGTTATTTCCTTAGCTTACTTTTGCCTGAGTGTTTACTTGCCGATGTTTATTGCTATGCTCTGATCCGAGGGCGCATTCTAACATTTTGCTGTTGCTGTTAATCATCGTAGAACCTCTACTGGGCTGATAGTGGTGACATGGTGGCTATTGCTAGTGACACTTGTTTCTACATCTTGAAGTTCAATGTTCGAACTCGGAACTCTTTCTGCTTAGTTTATTGCCATCATTACTAGTGACACCTCTTTTGAGATGATCAATTGGTAGTAATCTTCTTGTTTTACAGCGTGATGCAGTGTCATCTTATCTGAATAGTGGAAGGCCAGTGGACGAGCAGGGGGCAGAAGATGCATTTGAGCTGCTTCATGAAACGAATGAACGTGTAAGGACTGGAATATGGGTTGGAGATTGTTTTATTTACAACAACTCTTCCTGGAGGCTAAATTACTGTGTTGGTGGAGAGGTATAACTTGTTCTTACCTATTAGATGATTTTTTTTAGTCCTGGACATTTGTAGATTTTCTCCCAAACGTACCCTCATCTTAATGTTGTGGCTGCAGGTGACCACTATGTTCCACTTGGACCGCCCGATGTACCTTTTAGGCTACCTTGCTAGTCAAAGTCGGGTGTATCTTATTGACAAGGAATTCAAGTGAGCTTACTTTTAATGCCTTCTGATTTAAATACAATGGCTCTGATAATGTTATGTGCCAATCGCTTAACTATCCCGTCTTCTTCCTTTTGTGATTGCAGTGTGATAGGGTACACATTGCTCCTTAGCTTGATTGAATACAAGACTCTTGTGATGCGTGGAGACTTTGAACGCGCCAATGAAATCTTACCTACGATACCAAAGGAGCACCATAATAGGTGAGCTTGATTATCTGGAAAGCCGATTCTTTTAATCTGTGTCCTTTTGCTCTTCTAATTCGTAAACTTGGTGGTATAGGCATTAGTTTCTTTCACATAATAGGAATGGATCAATTGTCAAACACTACCTTTTAAAACCTTGCTTAACGAACTACTCCTTAATTCGCTTTCTGGCAAAAAGTCAATTTCTCGGCGTTTGACCAGTGGATGCACAAGCAAAATTTGTATTTTTTTCATCCCTCTTCTGATTTCCGTCAGACTGTTTCTGCTTCTCCTTTCATTTTCTCTCTCTTAATTTTAGGATAAACAATCACAAGATTTAACTAAAAGACTCTTTGGGATGGCTTTCTCAACACACGGTGCAGACTTGGTGTTTTATAAAAGGATACACTAAAAATATGTCTTTAGAAGGTAATATCCACTAAAGTATCCATGAAAAATAACAAAAAAGTACTTGCCGTTGGTGGTCAACACTTTGCTAGACATAAAACTTGCTTTAGAAGGGAGCATTTTGCAAGAAAAACTGACAAGGAAGTAGTTTGCAAAGAGAGGTATTTCAAAGGTAGTTTTTGACTATTGATCATGATGCATAATTCATGATCCTTGAATCCTTGAAGTTGTCAATGGAGTGATAACATTTTGTTGGTGTTGCTCTTGAGTGTTGGTGTTGTATGCTTGTTTGCTGTGAACTTTTTACTGATCTTAATGAGGTCACACTTGAAAGTCTAACAATACTTCCAATTTTTTTTTTTGAGCTTGAAAACCTATTTAGGCTAAGCAGATATCTCTGGTGGAATCTATCTTTTTTGTATGCAACCTACTCACATCTGTTGTAATGGCCCTCAAATCTCCAGTGTGGCTCGCTTTCTTGAATCACGAGGCATGACACCGGAGGCACTTGAAGTGGCTACTGATCCTGATTATAGGTTTGAACTTGCCATACAGCTTGGTAGGTTAGAGGTTGCAAAGGTCAGTGGGGCCCATTTCACAATGTTGATGAAGCTGCTCATTTATGGGTCATGCTGACTGTAAATATTCTTTTCTTCAGGAAATAGCTACAGAAAATCATAATGAATCAAAATGGAAGCAGTTGGGTGAATTGGCCATGTCTAGTGGAAAGGTTGTTTTTTATACATTTTGTCGATTTCTTTTAATTTGTTCAAGGAAAAATGCCCTCAATCACCTCAGATTCTAAAACTGGAAAAAAGGGTTTTTTCCCAAGAAAAAAATGCCATGCAGGAAAAACCAAATGGGTAAGGTGTAATTGGTTGTCTTCTTTTGTCACAACTATCCTTTGGAGGCACTCTGCTTAGTTATTGCAAATGTCATATAGATCTGCTACGTTAATCTTAATTGTCTAGTGGGATTAGTAAATACATGGTGAAAAAGCAATATCAAGGTCAAAGTTAGATATCTGGAGGTTGAATATCCTTTCTCAGGACTCAGATTATCATTCTTTCATTGCAGTTTGAAATGGCTGAGGAATGCTTGAAACAAGCAATGGATTTCAGTGGCATGTTGCTTCTTTATTCGTCAATTGGAGATGCTGAGGGAATTGTAAAACTTGCGAGCCTAGCAAAAGAGCAAGGGAAAAATAATGTTGCTTTTCTTTGCTTGTTCATGCTGGGTAAACTAGAAGATTGTCTCCAGCTGTTGATAGACAGGTTCTGTACAACTCTGGCATTGTCCTTTTGAGGTTGTTCTGTAATCTGCAAAATGTCCTTCTGAACGTTAACATTAATTGCAGCAACCGAATTCCGGAGGCTGCTTTAATGGCGCGTTCTTATCTTCCCAGCAAGGTGTCAGAAATTGTCGCATTATGGAGAACGGATCTCAACAAGGTCATGTGCTTCCCAATTGCATTGTCATATTTTCATATGTAGAGGCCTACATTCATTGGATCTTTGGCTACAAATGTACAATGTCTTTAATTTGCTGCTAAATGTATTGAAATTATCTATTCAAAGCAGCGTTAAGTGGGAATGAGATATGAATGTGAACTATTTAATGCTGCGTATATACTCTGCTACATTCACTTATTTGTGCTCGACAACCATTCTTGAAGCCTCTGGTTTAGGTAGATTAATCTTTTGGAAATTAGAAATATTTTTGGATATTTGCATTGTATATTTTGTAAGCTTAGCATACTTGTTAGTTCAGAAAGGCGAATATCGTTATATTCTAGAAAGTTGATTAGGACCTGCAATATGTTTTCAGCAATTCTCATTTGTGACGGAAGGTATCCGTCACAAATTAGAAGACGGATACCATTTTGTGAGACAAAATGCCCAAATAGAGGAGAGAGGAAAGCAAGTGGGGGTGCCCCCACCTTGTCCCCCTATTTATTTTGTGAGTAGCATTATTCGTCTTCGGATCCGACCCGTCACAAGGGAGACGCTTTGATATGTTTTTATTTGGGTCAATTTGGGTTTGGAAAAGTAGTATACCTAATTTGTTAAATTTATTTTTATTGTTAATCTTATAGGATGATTTGACTTTGTTACAGGTAAATCCCAAGGCTGCCGAGTCATTGGCTGATCCCCAGGAGTACTCTAATTTATTTGACGATTGGCAAATTGCTCTAGCTGTTGAGTCTAAGTTTGCTGAAAAAAGGTATAATTTTTAGAGTTTCTTGCTCTCCATAACTCATTTCATTTTGATAAGTTCATTATCATTTTAAATTACTATACATTAAATTTCTCTAGTGTAATCTGTAAGTCACGGCAAGGAGGTTTAGAATTACCTTTATTTAATCTTGTATCAGGGGTAGTTATCCTCCTGCGGATCAATACTTGCAATTTGCGGAGAGATCTAGAACGGATCTTGTTGAAGCGTTTAAGAACATGCATGTAGAGGAAAATCAACCCCTTGAAAATGGAGACGCATTGCACGATGATGAGGTATGTGCTACGTGCAATTTTATCCTATTAGATGCAAGGACCATTCATTCAACTCTTATTATTGGTATAGAGGGAACTGCAGATTGTTTTTCTCTGCACCTTGGAATTCATAACATGAATATTTTGAGTTGCTCTCTTTCTCATTAGTATATTTTATCCTCGTGATTTCATTTATTCTCAAATCAATTCTGTATTAGTGAGATGCACTTTTCACTTGCCTAGGAAAATCCGAAAGTACATAGTGCTCCGTAGTAAATACTTTTTGGTGAGGCCCACTATCTACTTTTCTTAATAATTGTGCCTAAAAAATAAAATCATTCGGGACGATTCCTGAAAATAAAAGGTCGGTATATTTTGTCATATTTATTCTAATGTGCAGGTTACAGAAGAGAACAATGAGCAGATGGAAGGAGATGAGAGCCAGGAAGAGTCTGTTGGTGTCGATGCTGATTTCAATGATGGTGTCGTGCTTGTCAATGGTCACGAGGCAGAAGAAGAATAATTGGCTGAGCCCCATGGTCCCCTTCCAACTTAAAGACAGTTGGTAGGGTCAGTGTTGAAAATCCACATCTTGTCTCGGGCTATCCATTGATTTTTCTTTCAAATGCCGTAATGACGAAAACGCGATAAGCCGAAAGCTAGTTGGCTCTACTGCTCTCAATGTCATCAACTCAAGGAAAATAATTTGACGTTTGTATATCTACTAGATGGGCGATAACAGAGGCGTCTATGGTTTTATGTGGGGGTTTTTTGCGGGGAGAGAAAAGGGAGTAAATTGCAGCGTTGTTATATGGCGGTGTTGTAGCGTTCAGAAACTGCAAGGGCTTGGCCACACATTTTAGATAACAGGAATCAGTTTTTTTTTTTTTTTTTGTTTTGTTTTGGTGGGGGGAGATTCTTGCTGATAGGATATTCTTCGTGGCTATTTCTCCTTAGTCTTTAGCATTCCCCAGAAAAGAGTAGCATATAAATGTCGTTCTGTGAATGTAGAAAGTCTATATAATTGCTTCCATTGTCGACGTGCATTTCTTGCTCATACATGAAATTCATTGTGGCCTTTCTCAAGCAATGGAAGCTTACTGTCTTCCTTGTATTCTTCTTTTTGCTTTCGTTTTCATTGATTATATTTAAACTTCTCATCTTGATCCATGCTCCTAGCTTCAATCACACGTTCAACACGGGAGAATATGAGTCTATTGTACTTGGAAATCACACGTTTTGATAAATGAAGTACAATAGGAAAGAAAGTACAAATCTTATTGCCTGGAAAGATGAACATGTACTTGAACTCACTGAAATCGTCTTAGAAGGAAGAAGAAATGCGTTCGGAATGTCAATAGCAAAATGTGGCTTAACGTGAAATTTGATAGCATATTTTGGCCGCAATCTGGTATTTATCTTTCTATCTATTTATATCATTAAAGGAAAGCTTTTTTCGAATAGTTATAAAGATTAGGACTTGTGCGAAACACTTTGGAGCAATATTACATACTCCCAACTTTCTTGAACTACAATAGTATTAGTTGGAAAGCCCGTGCGATGCGTGAGTGTAACAACCCGGATTTTCCACTTAATAATTAAAATGTAAAATAGGAAACAGCGGAAAACAAATTACATATCCGAGTCATTAACTGGTTAACCATTTCAAAATATTACATAAGTGTTCAACACTATCTTAACTTAGTCAAATTACAACATATTATTCATATATAAGACAACTAGCCAATCCCGTCTTCAAAATCCAAGCCCAAGTCCACTGGAAGAGTCGGTCTTCTAACGGAATCTGTTGTTAAAACTTAAAAGTCATATACGAGTATAGAATATACAAGTATATAAAAGACAACAACAAGTAAGTGAATCGATGATCAACATTTTTAAAACATGCAACATAAAATGAATGATAACCAAATAACCAGAAAAAAATAAAAATATATAAACTTTTGAAAGATTAAAATAAAGAGGTCGTATTATTTGTTTTAAAGACTTTATCACGATATACCGACCTATTATTACACGGGTTCTAAATATTATTACTTTACTCAAAATCCATATAATAACGTATATATCGTCAATCATCCCGATACCAGGAGGCTTACATTATTACCTCTATTTACCGTAATGACATAAACACGTTTATAATTAAGTTCATCCTTTAAACTCCAGGGTCGAATGCCGGTGCGTGGGGTTGATAGACCCGCACCACAGACTAAACACCACCCGGCTAGCTATCCCCTAGGTCTATCACTACATCAAGACTTTCGGGAACCCGAATGCGATCCACCTAATACGTACGAGACTGATCAAGTCCCCACTTAAAGTATGACCACACTCCCGCCTACTCTCGGGTCAATATTAATACATCCAAAGACCCTTCGCACGCAACGGACGGTTTTATATGGTTAAGCTAAGTGCTATTCTTCCATGTCTATACGTTTACAATAGTATAAACATGTTTTCCCTCTCGTAGAGATTCCGAACTACCTCATAAAAAATGCCCAATAAAATACAAAATATTTTATTTTTGAATATAATTTTCTATTTTCTTATTTTTTATAACCAAGTTTTACTTGGCAAAATAATATCTCGTTTACTTGGTAAAAGTTTTTGTTCATACACGTAGTAAATAATTTAATTTTCTCGATTTTCTAATGTCGATTTTGTCCCTATTAAGAAGCCGGGATTCGGCCACTAAACTTAAATCATTAGGTCTAGTGGGTCATAGGCCCATTTGTCCGTAGTTAGCTACACTTGACCATTTTGACCAAGGGTCGGTTTTAAATCCATGATAATTACTACGGTTTTTATTTTATTAATTACTAATTATAGCTAGACTTATAATTTTTGAACACCATTTAAGGGTAAATTAAATATATTATTTAAAGTTCTAAAATAGATTGTGAGCATATTTTAGTAAGTATTTTACTGTTTTTATTTCTGACTTCGTTTGAGACGGTTTTAATTACTATTTTGAGAAATAACCCCCAAATGACCACCAAATGTTACCAAATTTTAATGAAATTTTTTGTGGGGTTTTACTACTGTCTATAGGATATCAAAGCATATTTTATCACAAAATAAATCTTCTAAGTCGGTTTCAAATTTTCGGGTTCGTTTTTCAATAATAAATGCGTTCTTAAAGTTCTATAACTCCGATAATGCTAATTTTTGATATGTAGACTAATAATATTATAATTAAATAGTGTGTAAAATTTCAGAATGATCCGTAGTTAAAAACTCCATAAATAATTTTTTTAGTGATTCATTTATGATTCGGAAATTGGTTTTAGTTATTTAAATTCGGTTTTGACCAACATTTTACCAAATTTTCGACCCAAAATTAATTTTACAGAATAATATCATTATTATGACCCCAAATTTTATTCTCATAGTTTTCCCATATTTTAGTTTTTTATTAGTCCAAATTTAAAGGTTTTAAGTGGTATTAAGCTATTATTAGTGGATCTAACTCTAATACAATAAAAGTTTATTTTTATAAACTCAAAAACACCATTTCATTTAGGTTAATAATATGGTCCAATATTATTTTCACATGCATGCAAAGATCCATAATGAATACTTTAAATAAACTATATTTAGTGCATAATTAATTACTTTTAAGTTACTAGTCTAGTGATTCATCCTACCACAACGATAAATAACAAAATAAAGGTCTTTAATCTCATAAAATTATCATGAAAGCCCAAATTTTTGTCCTCTACTAACATGCAACACAATATTTATATTCTTATTTCAAAAAAAAAGTTTAGCTAGTAATAATTTTTCTATTGAATAACATAAAACATTAACTCAAAATAACATGCATGCAATAATTTCAAACAATACAATGAGAATATTATTTTTGCAAATAACATTTTCAAGGGTTAGTCATCATTCACTTACACTAGCTAGTACAATTTGTCAAATCCGGCTTCTTGAGTATCGTAGATGTTGTCATTGCCCTCTCCGTCTTCTTCCTCTTTTCTGGCCAAAATCAACACAAAGAAAAGATGTAAATTTTCCACCCTTAAAAATATATATTAAGATTTTCTTAAATAAATTAGTTTTAAAGTGGTAAAATATTTTACTTATAAGTAGTAAAATTTTATAATCAAATTCAATGTAGTAAGATTGAGCTTAGTTTAAGAGGAAAAAGGTGAGTAAAAATCACATTTAATAATATGTATAAATGGGTGTGATTAAATTTAATGAGTAATTACCTTATCAATTAATGAAGAATGAAGAGTTTTTTTTTTTTGTATTTTTTTTTTGGTTAAACGAAGTGGGGAATCCCAGAAGATAAACAAACCAAAAAACAAAAACAAAAGAAGACCGAAGTCTATAACAAAACACACTCAGGCAGGCACAATTCTAGGCCACGAAACGCCCCCTATATCCCGCTGCATCAAGTCGAACAATTTCCTTGGTGTCCCAGCTGCTTCAATTATCCTTAGTTGCTGATTTTGAGATACACCTTGATTAGCCAACCAGTTCGCACAACCATTCACTTTCCGATATATGTGGTGAATTTCTATATTCCAAGGATGGTTAGTAAGAAAGCATTTGCAAATATGAAGTAAATTATTTTGAGCTGACGGTATATCGTTTCCCGGCTCAAGCAGCTCCATAACCACCTTGGAGTCGGTTTGTTGAGAATCCGAGGAAACATGTGCTCTTTAGCTAGCATTAGCCCCTATTTTAAAGCCATTAGTTCAGCCCTCATCACCGTAGCTAGACCAAGCTTTTCAGAAAACGCAAGCAACAAATTGCCCGAAGTATCACGAAAAATACCACCAGTGCCAGCCATACCCAGRTTTGCTTTGGATGCACCATCGATGTTCAACGCTATCCAGCCATGAGGAAGAGCTAGCCAT